>PVJS01059126.1:0-11595 GCA_004027185.1 Glis glis | reverse complement strand
TCTCACGAAGTTGCGGAGGGCCTCACTAGGTAGAGAGAGAGAGACAGGGGGAGGGAGGGAGAGAGAGAGAGAGAGAGAGAGAGAGAGAGAGCTGAGGCTGGCCACGAACCTGGATCCTCCCGTCTCTGCCTCCCAAAGTACTGGGATTACAAGCGTGCGCCACCACACCTGGCTTCATTTTTAAATTTTGAAACAGGGTCTTGCTACATTGCAGAGGCTGGTCTCAAACCTGTGATCCTCCTGTCTTAGCCTCCCAAGTACTGGGATTACAGGTGTGTACCATCACACCTGGCTTAGGTGTTCTTATTCTAAACAACTAGCGGCTTGGATGAGACTATGACTGCAGGGGCAGGCAGGGCCATGAGTAGCAGGACCGCCGCTGTCCCCAGAGTCTGGGCAGAGGCGCTGCAACATGGCTGTCCCCTGGATGACATGCACGCAGCCTTGTCCTCGAATGACCGTCACAGACTCACAGCGCGCCGGCCATCCAGAGTCCCGCTGCTCCCAATAGTGGTTGTAAATATCCCCTACTATCTTTATTTGTTTGAGCCCCTGGAACTTTCCTTGTGTAAGTAAATATCCCCATCTGGTGGCAATTTATGAGACAAACTTGGTAGCACAAGAGAATAAACATATCCCTTTCTGGAAGCTGTGGTTTGAATGTGTTCCCCAAATTCCATATGCTGAAAATTTAATCCTCAAATTCACATGTTGATTGTCTTTGGAGGCGGGGCCTTCCGGAGGTCATCGGGATCAGATGAGGCGGTAAGAGCGGGTCGTCATGGCAGGACTGGTGGCTTCACGAGGAAAGACCTAAAGCTGGCACACTCTTGATGTCCTACCATGCGGTACCCTCCACCTCGTCCTGAAAGATCAGGAGGTCCTTGCCAGACGCTGGTCTCTGGATGTTGGATTCCCAGCCTCCGTTACTACAATCTAAATAAACCTCTAAGCCGGGCATGGTGGCGCATGCTTGTAATCCCAGTACTTGGGAGGCTGAGACTGGAGGATCCAGGTTCGCGGCCAGCCTCAGCTACTTAGTGAAGCCCTCCGCAACTTAGTGAGACCCTGTTTCAAAATAAAGAATAAAAAATGGGGCTGGGGGGTGTAACTTAGAAGTAGAATGCCCTGGGTTCAATCCCTAGTACCGCAAAATAAATAAATAAATAAATAAATAAATAAACCTCTATTCTTTATAAGCTTCCAAGCCTCTGGTATTCAGTTATAGCCAAAGAAAATGGCTTGAAACACCCACCTACATGACCAGACATGTGCTGGGTAGGAGGAGCTGATTGGGGTCTAGGAGGGTTAATTTAGCCTGTTGGTGCAGAAACTTTGGGGTCTCTTTCTGGGGACCTGGAAATCAACTGATTGCCAGACTTTCATGTGCCCAGAATGACCTAGAGGGGCTTCTCAACACTGATGATTCCTGGGTCCCATGGTCTGGGGAAGGGCCCACGAACCTACCGATACACCAAAAGGCTTTCCCAAACTCCAGATGGCATCTTGGAAATATGGTTCTATTAACTGTCAGAAATGACCCAAGCATTCTCTCCCCACCTCAATAAAACTCAAATATATATAGCACTTTTTTTTTCAGGGATTTTTTTTTTTAGAGATTGAACCCAGGGAGTTCTACCTCTGAGCTCTACCTCCCCCCAGCCCTTGTTATTTTTTATTTTGAAACAGGGTTTTGCTAGGTTGCTGAGGGCCTTGTTAAGTTGTAGAGGCTCATCTCGAACCTACAATCCTCCTGTCTCAGCGTCCCAAGTACTGGGATTATAAGCATGTACCACCACGCCCAATTTAAGTACTTTTAAAGACATAATTTTCCTTTCTTTCATAAAGTTGGCTTGGGATCTTTTAATATTTATTTTCAGCTTATAAACACCTTTGCTTAGCCTAGAGTCGTCACAATCCTTCCCGCAGGACGCCTGGGCTGGCCTGTCCTGTACCGGGTGGGCCGGGCCACTGGGTGGGGCCGTCCCTTCCTAAAGCCCAGCTTCCTTTGCCTCCTCTTCTGTTCTCCTCTCACATCAGGAGAAAAATAAGAGAAATCCTAAATTGGAAGCAATTTCAGAGACTGTCATGTCTAGGGTTTTTCAAATGGTCAGGGTAAGAGTTGTGAAGTGAATTTCCCAGGTCAGGATCAGCTTGCTGGTAAGCACAGCGCTGACTCGGATAGACAACGTGACAATTGCAGGTTAGGAACATTTGCTTCTGCCACGTATGTGTGTGACACCTGTGCTGGACACGGGAGTGGCTCTGTGCGTGTGGACCTGTGTCTCTGGGGACCCTGTGCCACGCACGCCTGTGGGTCTCAGTCAAAGAAAAGTTTCAAGCCACTGATTTAGCCCAAATTCTTCATTTTACACAGGAAGAAATGGGGGTGCTAAGAGACTTGCCCGCGGTCACAGAGCTTAGTAGTGACAGCACTGAGCTACTCAGAGACCTCCCTGTCCCCCAATCTTTTCAGCGCATATTTCTGTTGCATGGTTAGATTTTCCCCCATAGAAGGGCTTTTTTTTTTCTGTTTTTCCTTCTTCTGGGGGAGCCAGGTAGAACTTCCTTTGACCATGGCTATCTCTTTTCTTTAGCAACCGGTTGCTGTTAGCACTGGTTCGAGCTGGCTAGCCACAAAAATCACTGGAACAAAGTTGCATTTCTTCCCCTCCCTCCCTCCCTCCCTCCCTCCCTCCCTCCCTCCGTCCTTTCCTATACTGGGGATTGAACCCAGGAACATTCTACCTCCAAGCTATACCCTGAGCCCTTCTTATTTTGAAACAGTCTCACTAACTTGCTGAGGGTCTCACTATGTTGCTGAGGCTGGCTGCGAACCTGCAATCCTCCTATCTCAGCCTCCCAAGTACTAGGATGACAGGTGTGTGCCACTGCACCCAGCTCAAAATTGCCTTTCTTAAAGAGCTTTTACCTCTGACACGGAACATTCAAAGCAGAATTTCAATAGGCCTCTTGGAGTAGATTTGAAAATGGGTTTTGTGTGCATATGAAGCCATATTCTCCACGGCAGACACACCAATCCTTGGAGCCCCTTTTCCTCTTAAGAAATTGCCATGAGACCCCTAGTCTGCTCCTCTGATGGCCCCAGGTCACCAGCGCTGATGGACAGGCAGGAAGTAGCAGCAGCTCATGTGGCAAAGCCCATTTTGCTGTTTATGTGACCATTCTCCGTAAAGCTCCTCCTATCTGAACGGTGAGGTTTGCACTGCTCTGTGACAACCGATTGACAGTGTCCTCAGCGTTTGGAGGGACGGTCTGCATCCTGCTGGTGGTGCTCCCTGGGAGGGCAGAGTGCTCCTCAAGGGTTCTCTGGGTTTTGTTTATGTTTGCCAGCCTGGGGGATGGAACCCAGGACTTAGGCACTTACACACTTAGACTCCACCCCTGAGCTACCCCCAGCCCTGGGTCCTTCATTTTCTTTTTCCTTCCTTCCTCCCTTCCTCCCTTCCTTCCTTCTTTCCTTCCTTCCTTCCTTCCTTGGTATTAGGGATTGAACCCAGGAGTATTCTACCTCTGAGCTACACCCCTAGCCCTTTTTCTTTCTTGCTTTGAAACAAGGTCTCACTAAGTTGCTGAGGGTCTTGCTAAGTTGCTGAGACAGGCCTCCAACCTGTGATCCTCCTTTCTTAGCCTCCCTCCCAAGTACTGGGATTATAGGTATGCAGCACCACACACGCCTGGGTCCTGGCTTTTAAATGCTATTGATCTGCTGAAGAGAGGGCGTGTCGGAAGCAGAGGTCTGGGGATAGAATCTGCACTCGCTGGACCCTCTCCTTTGCTTCCTCTGCAGCGGAGTCTGCTCAGCCCTGTAACCATGGCCCGTGATTAAATCTCTGCCCCTTGTTGTTTGTGAAATGGAGCTGCTTTCTTGCAAGGTGGTTAATAACACCGAGAGAGCAGAATTAATTATATCCTGTGCACTTATACCACTACTACCACACGGAGAGCACTTTGCCACCCGCTAATGGAGAGTCAGGGGTCCTGCTGATGGGGAATCAATGCCACCACGATTCCCAGGGATCCAGCAGGCAAACTTGCGGAGGCTTGCAGACCTGGCTCCTGGCCCCATCCTGTAAGGACGGCAGCCCTCCCATGATCTCATCAGTCAATGGAGACCCCTCCCAGGGCAGAGAATGGCACTGCTGGGGCTCGGGTGGGAGAAGGGAGTCTGACCCCTGGGGGTCTGATCTGCAGTCTGGGCATGGTGGCACATGCCTGTGATCCCAGGACTTGGGAGGCTGAGAAAGGAGGATTGCAGGTTTGAGGCCAGCCTCAGCAATGTAGCAAGACTCTGAGCAACCTAGTGAGACCCTGTTTCAAAACAAAAAATAAGGGCTGGGGGTGTAGCTTGTGTCCCTGGATTCAATCCCCAGTATGTACGCAGCACAGGACAGACACCAATTCTCTTCTTTCTCTGCCAGGGCTTGAGTGGCAATTTTCTTGTGAAGTGCTCGGCTTAACAAGGAGAGTGGCTTTCATCAGCCGGAATCCTCACTCCCATCTGGGTGTCAACTCAACCTCCGGGCACTAACATCTTTTAGAAGCAAGGAGCGTGGACCAGCGCTGCTCTTTCCCTACCCCAGCTCTTTACAGCACTGTCTTACAGGTCTCCGCCCTTTGAGTCATTCATGCTGCCCTTCTGTGTGCAGAAGTGGGGGTGGGGAGACTTCAACCTAATGACATGTTTCTGTCCTCCAGGAACGCACATTACATGGGTCGTCCAGCTGTGGCAGTGCAACTGTAAGTGGGGTCAGAGCTAGCAAAGAGATAGCACCTGGCAGGGCTGAATGTGGCAGCCCTGGGAAGGAGGGCTGGGGATTGAACCCAGGGGCGTTCTACCTCCGAGCTACACCCCCAGCCCTATTTTTTATTCTTTATTTTGAAACAGGGTCTCACTAAGTTGCGGAGGCCTCACTAAGTAGCTGAGGCTAGCCGCAAACCTGGATCCTCTGGTCTCAGCCTCCCAAGTACTAGGATTACAAGCGTGCACCACCACGCCAGGCAGGAGCGATACCTTTGAGGAATGCTACCCTCAACTACTACAGGAAGGATTTAAATATGGTGGGCTCAGAGAACTTAAGCACTGTACTGGCGTGTCTCTCAAGCTGCTGTCTCTGGTGATGGTGGGAGGGCAGACGGAAGATAGGGGAAGCCAGGGCCACCGTCAGCGTGCCCCTCCCCAGGGTCTCTCCTCCTTTAAAAGGGAGGCATGCTAATGGGTAGCCCCCTCAGTCATGGACACTTTAGTGTGAATTATCTCACTTAGTTAATTTTTCTCTTAAGAAGTAGCTGGGTGCCTGAGAGGAAATCTGGAGATACGAGCCAGGGAGTGAATTTGGTGGGTCATTTGGAAATATGGGGAAACAGCTCTAAAAAGATGGAGATGGGGAGGAGAGGGTCAGAGGGCTCTGCTCATTCATTATTGCATGAAACATTCATTGAGTATCTATTGAGGGCCACGTAGCAACCTGACCACTGAGGGTAGAACGGACAGGACAGAAACATCTCCGTCCTCAAGCCCTGGAGTTAGTGTCTTCAGAACCAAATAAACAGAGGGTCACTCACCCATTCTGAAATTCTGTGAGAATGAATAAAGCAAAAACAAAAACAAAAGTCGCCCTTGGGCGTAGTGTAGTATTTCCAGACACCAAGAGCTAGAACAGGCTGGTCCGTTCCTCTGACAGTCTAGCAAAGAGAGACTGGGGTTCCATCGCTCAGGGGTCTACCTGAGAAACCGGGGGAAGGTGTCCACCCTCAGCACAGAGGCACACTGGGACTCCCAAGAGCGCATGCTAAATCTTCAGAAATCTTTTTTTTTTTTTTTTTTGGCGGTATTGGGGATTGAATCCAGGGACATTCTACCTCCGAGCTCCACCCCCAGTCCCAGTCCTATTTTTTATTGTTTATTTGGAAACAGGGTCTCACTACATTATGGAGGACCTCACTAAGTAGCTGAGGCTGGCCGCAAACCTGGATCCTCCTGTCTCCGCCTCCCAAGTACTGGGATTACAAGCATGCGTCACCACGCCTGGCTCTTCAGAAATCTTTTAGGCTGGTTGTTAAACAAAGTCATTCTTAAACATTAAATTGTATAAGCTTAGAATTAGATGCATTATTCTGAAAACAAAGGTATAAATCCTCAGTACTTGCCAGGCATGGTGGTGCATGCCTATAATCCCAGTAATTGGGAGGCTGAGACAGGAAGATTCACAGTTTGGAGGCCAGCCTCAGCAAATAGCAAGACCCTGCTTCAAAATAAAAAATAAAAAGGGCTGGGGGTGAACGCCACTGGGTTCGACCTCCGGTACCATAAAAAATAATAAGAATAAATAGATACTCAGCACTTACCACCTCCTTTCCTGTGTTGTGCTATTATCCCTGCTCTGGCTGGATTTCTGGCTATTTTACTACTATATCTACAGAATGGAAACACTGCCTAGTGACGTGCTACTATGTATCTCTTTCCAATTCTGCATTCCAGTGCCTTAAGTGTTGTAGCTTGAAATTTATACCACAGAAATTGGCCAATGCTATCAACCAGAGGGACGGTTGTTAACCACTTCTGAGCACACCACTATGTAAGTCCACTTGGGTCTAATCTGTGGGCAGAGTTTACCTTGGCTGAGAACTTGAGATGAACTTCTGCCTCATCTGCCAGACTCTTCTTCACCTGGGCCCATGCTTCTCCCAGCGAACTGCAAGAGGAAAGACGCTGTCAGACGGCGGGGTGGGGTGACCCCAGGAAGGGCTGCACCCACCTCAGGTTTGAAGCCACAGCCCATCCTATGGGGGATGGTGGGTATCAATCCTGTGTTTTGGGGAGGTATGGACCACCAGGGTTGGACTGAACCAGCGTCATACTGAAGGGTAAGGTAAGCTGGTCTTACCACTGGAGCTAAGAGAATAGACTGTAGCAGAGAGCTGAGTAGCTGGGGAAATATCCAGAACCCACAGACTTACAAGGCCCAAAAGAGGGACTGAGAAGGTCCAGCTCCTCGGCCAGTAAGGGCCTTGATGCCTTGATGACTGTCCCCAAGGTCTTGCCATCACCCCTCCTTGATTTGCTGACCAGGGGTACAAATATCTGATTGCCATTCAAAGAAGACAGATTTTCAAGAGAACCCCTTCTTAAAGGGAAAGCAGCAGCAGCAGCCCTGCTCACGAGCAGATCTCCAGCTGCTTGGCTTCCGGGAGAGGCACAGACGGACCATGTGGGTCTAGGGACATCATAGGTACCGCCACACGCAGAGAAGGTGCCTCTCAGCATCCACAGGAGCGTGGCTCCTCTCCAGCATACTTTCTGGATTATGTGACCTGTTGCTACTCACAGCTTACAAGAGAATGGCTCACTCACCTCTCTGCTCCACGGAGATGCTCCTGCCATCCCCAACACATTCCCAAGGAGGCCTCCATACTCCAGGTATTTTTTGTACTAGGGATTGAAGTAGGGGAATTCTACCTCTAAGCTACACCCCCAGCCCTTTTTATTTTTTATTCTGAATCTGGGTCTCCCTAAATTGCTGAGGGTCTTGCTAAGTTACTGAGACTGGCCTCTAACCCATGATCCTCCTGTCTCAGCCTCCCAAGTATTGGGATCACAGGGGTGCGCCACCATCCAGTCTTCATTACAGGGAACTCTGCAACTTGGCCAATTATTGCAAACGATCCCCCTGCCTCCTTGCTCCAGACTGTCTTCAAACCACCCTGGTAAATCCAGGCCGGAGCTTAGGGGACTTAATTCCACCAAAAGCCACGTTCCCCAGAGAATTCATTACACTTGAGTGGCAAACACTGATTAAAAGACAGCACGCTGCCACACTTCTGGGTTCCAAGCCCAGCAGCTCAAAACCCCCCATGGAGCAGAAGGGTCCCTCTCATCGCAGTCCAGCCTGGGGGTGCGCTGCCAGCTCAGGCTGAGGCAGGTATGTATGGTAAATGACAGACTGATTTTTATCCAGGAGTCTGGGTGGCAAAGCATGGTCCCCTGGGGGGCCCACCAGGCAGGAACTGGGGTAGGTTAGGGTCAATGCAAACCGCTGACATTTGTCTTTGCCTGAGCTCCAGGAAGCTGGGCCGGGGCTGTTCCGACCTCCTGGGTGGCCACAGGTGGGAAGAAGGCCTGGGGTGGGGAGGGGTGGAGGCAGTCATGGCTATTATAGATAGGTCAGTGGGACAGGACACAGAGCGATGGTTTCAATGTGTCTCCCCCAAAAACACGTGCTGCAAATGTCATTCCCAACACAGGTGGACGTGGGAGAGGTGATTCAGAATGGACTCACACTGCAGATAACGGGGTTGGGCTGCCCGTTACCTTCTCGCCGAGCGAAGCCTCCTATCAGGTTATGACCAGTAAGAGGACCTCACTGCATGTCAGCCCTTGATCTTGTGCCTCCCAGATGCCACAACTGCTAGAAGCTTCTTTTCTTTTCTTTTCTTTTCTTTTCTTTTCTTTTCTTTTCTTTTCTTTTCTTTTCCTTTCTCCCTCCCTTCCTTCTTTCCTTTCTTTCTTTCTTGGATTGAACCAAGGAACATTCTACCTCTGAGCTATAACCCTAGCCTTTTTAAATTTTGAAACAGGGTCTGGCTAAGTTGCTGAGGCTGGCCTCACACTTGCAATCCTCCTGTCTCAGCCTCCCAAGTACTGTGATTACAGGTTTGCACCACTGCGCCCGGCTTAGAAATTTCTTTACTTTGTGAATTACCCAGTCTGTGGTATTCTATTATAGCAGCACATAGTGGACTAAAACACAGAGTCACACAGGTACAGTCAACTAACGTGCTGCCAAGGTATTTCAATGGAGGAATGGATAGACTTTATTGATTTGTTTATTTCTGTTTTGCAGTGCTGGGGCTAGAACCTAGGGCTTTGCACATGCTAGGCAAGTGCTCTGCTACTGAGCTATACCCCTAGGTCTTTAACAGATAATGCAGACAACTATATCAACAGAGAAAAAAAGGAATCTTAACCCTTACCTCACGCCATACACACAAATGACCTTTGGATGAATCCTAGCCCTAAAGTGCGAGCCAACGTGATACATGGCTTACAGACATTGCCCTAGTATGAGTGGCAGTGTGACTAAAGGGAGGCCCATGAGTTTTCCCCTCATAGCTGAGGGACACACAGCAACTTGTGGAGGGACAAACAGGAGCCCAAGAAGCCAGCCAAAGCCTCAAGAGGGATCCAGGTTGTTTCCTACAGTGCACTGTTTCGGTCAGTGCACTGTCAGCCAAACTCACGGACAGTGACTGGCCAGACACAGGCATGGTGGTCTGAGATTGTCAGTTCAGGCCTACTGAGAGGAGGTGAAGAGGCACAGTTCCGATCTGTTCCTCAGTTCCCAATGTCCTTGGCCCCACCTCTGGGCTGGGCATTCCCAGGTACAGACATTACTCCAAGCATTCAGATGGACCCAGCCAGGCAACGACATCACCTCCCCCCACCATGCACCTCCCCCAGTACTCCAAGCCCCGTGGAGCTACTTCAAAATGTGTGGAAATATCACACCGAGCCCCATTAGTATAGACAATTAATACACGTTAATCAAAAAGAAAATGATTAAGCTGGGCAATTTAGAAATTCTCTTTTTTGCAAAAACAAACAGAGATATAATTTTGTTCCAACATGCAGTTTGAGGCACACCAAATCAAAACACGTGTTACTGTCACAATGCCACCCAGGAAAGACCCAAACCTCATTTCCTTTCCTTTATTCTGAAGGCAGAATAAATAATCTGATTCCATAATTCACCAGTGCACACAAGTCCTCTGCAATCTAATCTGGGCCAGAGCAGCCTGTCCCCTGTCAGCATCTTCCTAGACTGTGCCGAAGGTCTATGCTGTCGCCAGGTGTGGTGGCCCACTCCTGTCATCCCAGTACTTGGAAGGCCGAGACAGCAGGATCGCAGGTTCGAAGCCGGCCTCATCAATTTAGTGAGGCCCTCTGCAACTTAGTGAGACCCTGTTTCAGAACACAAATAAATAAATAAAAAGGGCTGGTGGTTTAGCTCGGAGGTAGGATGGTCCTGGGTTCAATCCCCAGCACCACAAAAAGAAAAAGAAAAAAAAATCTAAGCTGCAGCGTTGCGCTCTGGAAGTTTGCAGGAGGGACTAGGTTAACCGTACAGAGCCAGATGCAAATGCAAAATAGCATCATTGAACCTTATATGGAAGGGGTCCACGTGTTCACACCCAAGGGCTTCTGGGAGGAGTGTGCACATGGGGTTACCACGTGTGCACCTGTACAAGTGAGCGGCACTGATACACCTGCGCTCGCGTGCTTGCTCTCCCTCGTCCGTAGAGGCAGCATGGTGCATGGCCTGGCATGTGTGGCCGGGCTGCTCGCTTTAGAAGCATATGCCGTGCATGTTGGCAGCACACAGTGTCCTTGGCAGCAGCCCAGGCCCAGGAGGTGGAAGCTGGGAGACTCCGGAGCAGCGCAGGGCTGCAGGATACTCAGGAAAGCCTTCTCCCTGGGCAGCAGCACTGACATGCCTACGTGCCCTTTCTTGCTTCTATGTCAGGACCATTGCACAGAGCAGAAGGACCAGGATCTGATTAACCCCAGTAATGACCAAGCCCTGCTGTGGTGTGTGGCTGGTGGGTGGGTAACCGCACGAAGAGGCGGTTGGGCTGCGCAGTCAGCCCACGGAGGCCTCCATCAAAGCCACATTGGCTTGGCATGATCTCTGTCCCCTGGAGGATTTCAGGCAATGAAGGCAGAATTGGACTTAGATCACAGCTCGCTGACAGCCACGACTGCCCTGCGAGAGAAGGGCGTCCTGCTTGGGTCTTCGCTCTCTCCGCCTTCTTTTTCTTTTTGAGGACTGGGGATTGAACCCAGGGACGTTCTATCTCTAAACTGTACCTCCAACTCTATTTTATTTATTTATTTATTTATTTTTTTTTTTGCGGTACTGGGAACTGAACCCAGAGGCATTCTACCTCCGAGCTACACCCCCAGCCCTATTTTTTTATTCTTTATTTTGAAACAGGGTCTCACTAAATTGCGGAGGGCCTCACTAAGTAGCTGAGGCTGGCTGCGAAACCGGATCCTCCGGTCTCTGCCTCCCAAGTACTGGGATTACAAGCGTGTGCCACCACGCCCGGTTTCCTATTTTATTTTTTTATTTTGAAACAGAGTCTCATTAAGTTGCTGAGGCTGGCCTCAAACCTGTGACCCTCCTATTTCAGTATCCCAAGTACTGAATTACAAGCGTGTACCATCATGCCTGGCTTTGCTTCTCCTTTTAAGAGGAATTAAAAGAGAGACTTGCACAGGAGGAGGCCAGAATAGAGAACTTCTGGGCACCCCTTTAATGCTAACCTCCTGAGAGTCTTTATTTTATTTATTTATTTATTTATTTATTTATTTATTTATTGCGGTACCAGGGATTGAACCCAGGGGCGTTCTACCTCCGCGCTATACCCCCGGCCCTATTTTTTTATACTTTATTTTGAAACTGGGTCTCACGAAGTTGCGGAGGGCCTCACTAGGGAGAGAGAGAGAGAGAGAGACAGGGGGAGAGAGAGAGAGACAGGGGGAGAGAGAGAGAGAGAGAGAGAGAGAGAGAG
>PVJS01059125.1:0-11591 GCA_004027185.1 Glis glis | reverse complement strand
GGTCTCACGAAGTTGTGGAGGGCCTCACTAAGTAGAGAGAGAGAGAGAGAGAGAGAGAGAGAGAGAGAGCTGAGGCTGGCCGCGAACTTGGATCCTCCGGTCTCTGCCTCCCAAAGTACTGGGATTACAAGCGTGCGCCACAATGCCCGGCCAAGCACCTCCTCTTACTGACCCAAAATCAGCTACATTCTCACACATGCTAGTTTCTGCCTCAGAACAATTTGCACTTGCTATTAGCTGTGGCAGAACATCCTGGCCTAGAATGTTGCATTATTGGCTTTCTCACTTCATTCTGGTTCCTGCTCTATAGCCATCTCAGAGAACATTTCTCTAATGATCCGATGTGAATAGTTATCTGCTTCTCATGATACTTTAGCCTCTGATCCTAATTTTATGTTTCTTCTTAAGTACCCGCTGTGCTCATCACTACATAGCTTACATCATGTACTCGTCCCTTTTGCCTTGATTTTCTGCTTTCCACTTTCAAATGTAAGCCTGATACAAGGTGAAGTCATTTCTCTCCTTTGTTCAAAAATCTATCCCTCTCACGTACAATGGTAACTACACATTGGTAGATATTCAGTAAATATTTATCGAATAGGTAATTTCTTTAAACTAGACTGGAAACATTCATAAAGCATGTTACAAATAGCTCCTTTTATATTGCCATCAAATCAAAAATTCATTGATTTACTCACTCATTTGGACTATATTGAATAAGCTATAGCGGTGCACCAGGTACCTGGGGAGTACAGAGACACCAGGGATCAGCAGTATAGTGAGATGCTAAAGTCATAGAAATAGCACCCAATGACATCAAGTGGAAGGGCAATGGAAGATTAGGCCCTGGGATTAATCGGAACATAGGAGCGACTGGGCAAGACCAGAGACTTGGCTTCCTGGAGAAGGTTCCAGGCCAAGGGAGCCTTAAAGCATATTGAGGAGTTAACCTGTGGAGTGGAGGGAGCAGGTGGGCACTGCAGGTATATGGACCAACATGAACTGAAAACTGAGCACAAGAAATGATAGAGTAAAAGTGAAACAGATTGGGGTGGTCCCAGCATGCACCATGTGGCCAGGTGGTGGTGGGGAGGTCTGCAGATATGTCATGGAGGGTCTCACAGGCCAAATGCATTAGCTGGGATTTTATCCTCCTGACTCATCTCCAGTTAGGAGATTTAAGCAGAGGAGTGCTCCATTTATGCCTTAGTGTTTGGGGCCCTGTGAAGGATGGATTTCTGAGGATCAAGACCAGGAGGATGCGAGCAAGTGAGAAACTGAAGCTTAGGCACTCCCTGCCCCTAGCCGGGACTCCATTACCTTCTGAGTCGCATAGTAAGTGACATTTCCTCGGGGTCTAGAAGGATGACCAGAGACCAGCCTTGAGACTCTGAGCAAGGAGGAGCCAGCCAGGCCCTTGGGTTGGCAGGCAGGTAACTGTTTTTTTTTTTTTCTGTTCAACTTAAAGGTTAAAGGTAGAGTTTTATAGCTTTAAGATGAAACTTTGACTTTCATATCATTCAGTTTATTCAGAAATTTCAGATTTCCTTTGCATTCCTTTTTTTTTTTTTTGTGGTACTAGGAATTGAACCCTGGGGCATTTCACCTCTGAGCTACACTCCCAGCCCTATTTTTTTATTCTTTATTTTGAAACAGGGTCTCACTAAGTTGCAGAGGGCCTCCCTGAGTAGCTGAGACTGGTCACGAACCCGGATCTTCCTGTCTCAGCCTCCCAAGTACTGGGATTACAAGCGTGGGCCACTATGCCTGGCTTGCATCCCAGTTTTGAACAGGAAAATAGAGCAGTGCTTAATACTTACTTTGTGTGTTTGTTTTTTTATGGTACTGAGGATTGATCCCAGTGGCAATCTACCTCCAAGCTTTATCCCCAGCCTTTTTAATTTTTTATTTTGGAACAGAGTCTTGCTAGGTTGCTGAGTTTCACTAAATCACCGAGGCTGGCCTGGAACCTGTGATCCTCCTGTCTCAGCCTCAGAAGTACTGGAATTACAGGTCTGTGCCACCACACCCAGCTCGTTCTTGTGTTTTATAATGGAGAAACTATTTCTTAGAGCAGAAGGAGGTTATAAGGTCTCTTTCATCAGAACTCTTTTCCATGGGAAGAGAAGTTTCTTATCTGATGTGGAAATTGGGAGACAGACCATAGACCACATAGTTCAATGGACTTTGCCTATATTAATTTGGACCTTTCTTTTTTGAATAGTTTTTTTTTTCAAGATTTTTGTTCCTACAGAGGCAGAGCCTCTTCCCAAGCTTGGCATAGGGATAGGAATTAGGGTGAAAGGTTGAAGAGGAAGAGGTAATTATATTGATGGCAAAGTAATTAACTCTCTTTAATTCAGAGGTATTGGAATATATGTTTGGTAACTAGATGTTGGCTGTAGATCAGGACATATTCTGAAAATGAGTTTTATTAGTGATAAGGTTGATATTCTGATTTCTACCTGTCTGATTCCTATGATTTCTAGATATGTTTTTTTCCAATTGATTCATAGCTCAGATTGAGGAGCGGACAAGGACTATTTAACTTCTAAAACCCAACATATATAGGTGTCTCTACCTCTATGCTATACTGTTCGTCATTATGAGCACAGCCACACACTCAATATTTAATGAAAGCTTATTGTGTATAAGACCTTCCATTGACTATCACAGATATTAAGATAAATAAGATACACTGTGACCTCATGGAATTAATGTTCCTGAGGTCACTCAAATCAAGTCTAATTTTAAATGACCATACAATAAATGTAGGGACCCACTAGCTTGAATAAATATGTAAAGCACGGTTATTTTTTTCAAAAATTAGATGATTAATATTCTTTCCTGATTTTCAGTACCATGCCTTATTACCCCAGGCCAAATAGGTCAAGGAGAATAATGTGATTCAAACACCATTAAACCTTGAAATTTTCCTTTCCTTTCAAAGGAAAAAAAAAAGCATGCAGGCAACAAATAAGCCTAAAGTAATCCAGAAGCAGATACAAAGATCACTTTAAAGCTATCAATCCCATCAGAGAAGCCAGGAGACGAGTCATCAGTCAGACTTTAATCAGCAGCAATGGATGGGACAAAAAATGAGGAGCATTCTGGGGGTAATCACTGAGACTATATGCTTTCTCCCAAGATCATTTGTTTCATCAGCAGCAATTGAGAGTCAGTGCTCCATTGTGTTGACAATGAACATATCTTTGAGGATTACAAAAAAAAAAAAGGATACAGGAAGGAAGGAACGAATGAAGGAAGGCAGGCAGGCAGGTAGGCAGGCAGGCAGGCAGAAGACAACCTGTCCAGTGTATTTCTATACAATATACTACATGAACACAATGGTGGGGAGGGGACTGGGGACAAGTATCTGACAGAGGTTGCAGCATCCAGACCAGGCAAGGTTTTATAAGTCATAATAAGGGGCTTTGACTATGGAAAGAGCAAAGAAAAACCGATGAAAGTCTTCCTCCAAGCCGGGCGTGGTGGAGCACTCTTGTAACCCCAGTACTTTGGGAGGCAGAGACCGGAGGATCCGGGTTCGCGGCCAGCCTCAGCGCTCTCTCTCTCTCTCTCTCTTTCTCTCTCTCTCTCTTTCTCTCTCTCTCTACTTAGCGAGGCCCTCTGTAACTTCGTGAGACCCGGTTTCAAAATAAAGTATACAAAATAGGGCCAGGGGTGTAGCACAGAGGTAGAACGCCCCTGGGTTCAATCCCCGGTACCGCAAAAAAAAAAAAAAAGAAAGAAAGACTTCCTCCCTAGAAGTTTTGCAATTAGTGTGCAAAAAGTTCACCCTGACTGCAGCAAAAAGGAGCACAATGCATGATTACAGTATCCAGGATAATTTTATTCTAACACCGTATGTCATTCTCACACATATAAAAAGGGGATGTATATGTAAAAGCAAACAGCTTAGGACCGAGGCAAGTCCCAGGTTCCTACCTATTGCGGCATGTGGCTTTCCTACTAAGGGATAGAGCAAGTGCACATGTGGCCAGGTTACTGGATAGAGCTTCTGGAAGGGCTCATGAGGGCACAGGAAGTTTGAAGGGATCACAATGCCCAGGCATGGGATTCAGGAACACAGTGTGGCTTCTGACCATACTTCACTAAGCACAGCTGGAAATATTCAAGGGCTAGGGCTGGTAGAGTGCTTGCCTAACCTTCATGTGACCCTGGACTCATTTCCCAGGAGAGAAAGAGAGAGAGAGGGAGAGAGAGAGAGAGAGAGAGAGAAGAAAAAGAAGAAGAAGAAGAAGGAGGAGGAAGAGGAAGTGGAGGAGGAGGAGGAGGAGGAGGAGGAGGAGGAGGAGGAAGAAGAAGAAGAAGAAGAAGAAGAAGAAGAAGAAGAAGAAGAAGAAGAAGAATTCAATAATTATTAAGTCTGAAAAACACTGGACAACATGGCACACTGTCATATTCTACCACACATGGCGTACTGAAAAGAATGTGGTTGGAGATTTTATATATATAGTTGAGTTCTAATATATGATTCCATACTAAATAACCTTTGTTCTTTACACAAAGCTTGTCCTCCGGATGCCTAGATGAAAATCCAGTGGTACCCATAGGCAAACTAAGAATTCCTATAGATGGATAAGACAAAAAAGTTACCATATTATTATACACCTATCGACTAAGAATAGATATTTGAACACCACCTTGATATGAACAGTGGTCTACCATGGGGTTTAATGGAGTTCCCAAGATGAAAAATATGAGCAACACTCCTGAGGCCCCTTAACATAATAGTTGCCTGTGAAGCAACAATTCTAGAACCTACATTATGATCTAGAAAAGTATTTGGAACAAATTTCCCAGAATCATTTATCTATTCTAAGAGATGAAAGGATCACTTTTTAACAATCCTATAGAGGGATACTATTTATATTTATTATGATCCTTTTTCCAACAGATGACAAGAAAGTATCATATTTTAATATGTTTTCAAAAGGTTAGTCTTGGGTAAATGTCTCATTTCTTAAATCACACCAAGACACTGCATGGACCATCCATGGCCATGACTCATATCAGTGGCTATCTGAAGTTCATCCCAGCTCCATGTTTAGCATCATTATAGTGCTTTGAATTTCTGTGATCTAAAACAGTCTCTCACTGCTTCTCCTTGTTCATGCTCCTATATTTCTACTCCTCTTTTCCCCTCTTTGTGATCAGCTAATAGAGCTATCTTGGTTTTCCCAAAATTCCTGAAGGCAGATAAATCTCTAGAGGTGAAGAGTAAGCTAGATGGAGTAAGCTTTGGTGCAGGTAGGTTACATACGTCCACATGGTGGGTTACCCATCCCTTATCCCTTCCCCTAAAACCCCAAGTCTTCACTCTGGAAGGATAGGTATGTGATCATGGCAATGACAGGTATTCATGTTATAAATATTTCCTTATCGGTTCTAGAAAAGCACTATGGTCATTCTGTATGTAATATCCTTGGCTGTTTCTCAATCCTTTCATCGTTCCCATATCCTTTAAGTTTCCTTCAAGTTTAAGGTTATTGTAGCTTGAATTTCTCTAATAGTTCTTTTTATGAATAAAGGACTCATTAACCTACAAAATAATAGGTAGCATAGCACAGGTGACTTATTTTTAGAAAACTGGCTTGTTTTTTCAAAAATTATTAACTTGTACCAGATATTGAAATCCAATTCTAAAACTTCAGGACTATTTCAAGACTAATCATTTTAGTGCTAAGCATTTATAAGAAATAGCCTTCCATGAGTCTGAAATAAAACGTATTATGAATCTTGGTTTGTACCCTAGTGACCTAGTAAAGTAAATTTAATAAAAGACCTTGTATTGGCATAAAACCCTTAGGGAAAAACCTATAAATTAAATTAAACACATCAAATTTCTACCCATTGAAAAAGCAATTTTGGTATTAGCCTACACTTTCTTCCTTGTAGGAAGAAGAAACTTTCGTTTATATCATTAAGGTTGAATCTAAAGAAGTTCGAATGTAAAATGTTTGTTGTACTTACTGCATTTTAACCTTCATGGATAACACAGATTGATTCATTGTGATAAGCTACATTTCTAGTAAATTACACTATTCAGTATTTCTGCTTTATTTTTTGAAATACAAATCAAATAGATACCACATAGATTTGTTTTTGAAAATTCATTGAAAAGTAGCTAATTACTGATGTCATCCATGAAACCTTATAGAAGTTTATTCTCTTTAACAAAAACTGGATGTTTGGCTAAAATAGAATTTTATACTCATTGAAAAATCATAATGTAAACCATGAATGTAGAGCTGCCTACTTGGGAATTTTGAGAAGTGGTTTCTTTGGTTGCTGTAATGGTAAATGATCTCTGAAAGCTACTATATTTGGGTTATTCATCTAATTTCTCTCTTCCTCTTACATTTTTAGATTGCATACAACGCTTCTGACCTAAGGGCAGAGGAAGTGTGCTCACCGGATTTAAACAACCCTGTGTTCATTTCTAAAATCCCAAATATGGCATGTAAGATAATTGTTCCGTAACATAAGCTAAGGCATGGGAACAAAGAATGCTAATTTGCCTAAATCCCTAGGCTTGATGTATAAAGGTAAAGTAATGAGAAAACTCGAAGTGTGTTAAAATGAAGGCGCTGATGACTTACCAAGTATAACTGGAATTTTGCAGAATTAAATTCAATACCTGAATGTCAATGAAAAAAGGAAATTGCCCATATCAGAGGTAAAGTAGAAAAGGTGTAATATTGAAATCCATTCCTAAAACTCCAGGATTAAACATTCTAAAATAATGATGTTTATAAAAGTTGAAAAAGCAGAGTTTTAAATAAGTTGACAATATGGCCCACCCACCACATTTCTTATTTCCTTCCTTCCTTCCTTCCTTCCTTCCTTCCTTCCTTCCTTCCTTCCTTTTTTTGTGTCTGTAGTAGTGGGGATTCAACTCAGTGGCATTCTACCTCTAAGCTATATCCCCAGCCCTTTTTACTGTTTTGCTTTTGAAACAGTCTCACTAAGTTATCTTGCACTGGATTAAACCTGTAATACTCCTTTCTTGGGATACATAGATACCAAGAACTGGGATGACAGGTGTGTGCTATGGTACCTCACACATTTCTTTTATATCTGCTTTTTATACTACCTGTTATATAGAAATTGTTCAGTAAAATCTTATTTTCCCTAATATTGATAAAGATATCTTTGAGTCAGAAAACAATTAGCCCTGCCGGGTGTGGTGGCGCACGCTTGTAATCCCAGCACTTTGGGAGGCGGAGACCGTTGGAGTTGGATCCGAGTTCATGGCCAGCCTCAGCTGTCGCTCTCTCTCTCCCTCCCTCCCTCTCTCTCTCTCTCTCTCTCTCTCTCTCTCTCTCTCTCTCTCTCTCCTTAGTGAGGCCCTCCACAACTTCGTGAGACCCGGTTTCAAAATAAAGCATAAAAAATAGGGCCGGGGGCATAGCGCTGAGGTAGAACGCCCCTGCGTTCAATCCCCGGTACCGCAAAAAAAAAAAAAAAAAAAAAAAAAAATTAGCCCTAACTTCATCACTATAGATGGAGAAACTGCGGCTCAAAGTAGCTCTTCACTTTTGCCAAGTTGTTCCGAGATCAAAGTCTGGAATAAGGGTTTCCTCTCTCTCAATCTGGTGATCTTTCTAATTCAAACTACCAAATTATATTAGCATATATGGAATTATTACACTGATTAGTCAGAATGTCATCTTGCCAAATGTGAAAAATATGTCTTCAAGAAACATCTTTTGGGACTATACATTGTATCAACTGCTATAGATATAGGAATGAATAAGACAAACTTTCCTTCTTAAAGTTGACAGTTTAGAAGAGATGATAAGCACATAAATAGTGATTTTCCATTGCCTAAGGGAGAAATTAATGCTTCTTAAAACAGCATATATGTAAAAAATGTATAATACATGTTATTATATGTATTACCTAAACAATCAGTATAATATTACCTAATATATGTTACCTAAACAATCTTAAAATAGAACAATCCTGGAGTACTTAAACTTTCCAAGTTTAAAACATGTTACAGAGTCAGGCATGGTGGCGCACGCTTGTAATCCTGGTACTTAGGAGGCTGAGACAGGAGGATCGCAGGTTTGAGGACAGCCTCAGCAACTTAGCGAGGCTCTCAGAAACCTAGTGAGAGCCTGTTTCCAAATAAGAAATAAAATCAGTCTGTGGGTGTACCTTGGAGGTAGAATGCCTCTGAGTTCAATTCCCAGTACCACACACACACACAAAATAAAACATGTTACAAAGCTTTAAGAATTAAGAAAGTGTGGTACCTCCATGAAGATAGATGTATACCAATGATCAGTGGCAAAGAATTAAGGATTAATAATAAACTATAGCACTTACAGTCAATTGATTTTGGAGAAGGGTGTGTAGATGAATTAATAGAGAAAGAATAGTTTTTCCCACAAATGATGCTTGTACAATTGGTTACTGACATTCAAAATTGAATTTAGGCCGGGCATGGTGGCGCATGCTTATAATTCCAGTACTTGGGAGGCGGAGACCGGGGGATCCAGGTTCGCGGCTAGCCTCAGCTACTTAGTGAGGCCCTCTGCAACTTTGTGAGACCTGGTTTAAAAATGAAGTATAAAAAAAAATAGGGCTGGGGGTGTAACTCGGAGGTAGAATGCCCCTGGGTTCAATCCCCGGTACTGCAAAAAAAAAAAAATTGAATTTAGGCCCTTACATCAAACTGTATACAAATATTCAATCATAATTGATCTCTAAAGGTAAGTGATAGGGTGGCATTAAACTAAAAATATTCTGCTCATCAAATGATACCAACAAGAATCTAAAGAGAGAGCCTACAAAATGGGAGAAGATATTGCCAGCTATTCCTCTGACAGAGGATTAATATCTAGAATATACAAAGAACTTAAAAACGACTTTACACTAAAAAGAAACAAATAAGCCAATCAAGAAATTGGCAACTGAACTAAATAGACACTTAACAAAAGAAGAGATACACATGGCCAATAAATACATGAAAAAATGTTCAACATCATTAACAATCAGAGAGATGCAAATCAAAACTACACTGAGATTCCATCTAACCCCAATCAGAATGGCAATCATCAAGAAGTCAAACAACAATAAATGCTGGCAAAAATGTGGGGAAATAGGAACACTTCTACACTGTTGGTGGGATTGCAAATTAGTGCAGCTGCTATGGAGATCAGTGTGGAGATTCCTCATAAAAGTGGGAATGTGTCCACCATATGATCCAGTTATACCACTCCTAGGTATCTTCCCAAAAGGACTGAAATCAGAAGATTATAATAATATGTACATATCTATGTTTATAGCAGCACAATTCACAATAGCCAAATTATGGAACCAACCTAGGTGTATGTCAACAGATGAATGGATTACAAAATTATAGGATATACAAACAATGGAATTCTACTCAGCAATAAAGAACAAAATTATGTAGTTTTCAGGAAAATGGATGGACCTGCAGAACACCATGCTAAGTGAGGCTATCCAGTCACCGAAAGTGAAGGGTCATATGTTTTCTCACATATGCAGAAGCTAGGGAGTAATTGGGATATAAGAGGGACTTCAGATAATGGAGGAGCAGGGGGAAAACAACAATTTCTGTGTGCATGTATGTCAGAATCACTATGAACTACCTTATGATGTGAGATTATAATACACCAATAAAAATATGAAAAATTAAAAAAATAATGAGAAGTTATTACTTAATTAAAAATTGACCATAGATTTGAGTATTTCACCAAAGAAGATACACAAATTGTCAGTAAGCACAAGAAAATATCCTCAATATTATCAAGTTATTAAGTAATACAAATCAAAACTATAACTAGGTATGACTTCATACCCACAAGGATGGCTGTGACCATAAAAACATAATTGCAAGTGTTGTCAAGCATGTAGAGAAACTGAAACCCTAATATATTGTAAGTGGAATATAAAATAGGCAGTTCCTTTGGTAAAATAAAAGTTCAGCAGTTTTTAAAGCTGCTAAATATAGAGGTACCATGTGACCTAGCAATTCTGATCCTAGCTATTTACTCAAGAGCAATAAACAACCATACAAAGACATGTACACAGAGCTCATAGCAACATTATTTATAATAACTTGATAGGAGAAACTATCCAAATATATCTAACTGCTGATACACATATAAATAAATATTGTGTGTATGTGTAATACTTAGCAGGAAGTACTGATTCCTATTGTAACTTGTATTTGTTTTAAAAAAAATTGTGCTAAGAAAAAGATGGTCAAATAATGGTCTCATATTATACCATCCCATTCATAGTAAGTGTCCAGAAAAGGTGAATCTATAAAGAAAGAAATTAGACTTTTCAGTTACCAAGGGCTGGAGGTAGGGATGGCAGGTACTACAAATTGGCACAAGGTTACTTTTGGAGATGATGAAAATGTTAACAAATTAAATTTTTGTGATGGCTACATTAACACCATGAATTTAGTAAAAGTCATTGGACTACACAGTTAAAATGAGTGGATTTTATTATATGTAAATTATATTTAAGGAAAATTATTAATAAATAGAACTAAGCACCATATATTATCTACACATTTTTTCAATGTATTTCTAAACATTTTCTCCCCCTTACATTGGATAGTTCTCTGCACACTATTAGTTCTCCACACACTATATTCCCTTGCAATTTCATTCTTTTGTTGTTGTTGTTGTTGTTAGTACTGGAAATAAAACCCAGGCCTCCTACATGCTAGTGAAGTGCAACTTCATTCTTGATGACCAGCCTGCCTGGAAAATAGTTCCCATAATTCTTCCCTTGAACAAATTCATAATTCTGAACTCAGTTCAAGTAGCACCTCATCCCAAATAAATTTACTGCACTCCAAAATCATATCCCCATTGCTTTCTCTCTCTCTCTCTCTCTCTCTCTCACACACACACACACACACACACACACACACACACACACGTATGTATATATTGTATATATGTATGTATCTACATATATGTATGTATATATGTGACATATGTTTAGTTACCCCACACACAATTTATTGTATTAATTTATAGTTTATTTTTCTGTTTTTTTACTAGAATATAAGTACTCCAAGAGTAAAAAACAAAAACAAAAACAAAAACAAAACCTGTCTCTCCTCAGTACTTCGCATACATAGTGGATTTTCAAAAAATATATTTATTGTGTTAAAATCTATAGAGTGATACAATAAATCTAAGGAATGTAGTAAAAACTGGGTACAGTGATGACACAGACCTCAACAGCTTTTTCCTGGCATGATTGAGGCAGGATAATCAAGAGTTACCCAGGTTGTTGGAGCAGCATCCCAACTGAGGAGCTTCTCTGTACAAATGAAGGGTTTGTGTTGAAAGACTGAAGAGGGAGCCAGCTTCCTGTTGAAAAGAGAATACTGCAGAAAGGGTCTGTCCAGCCGGGCGTGGTGGCGCACGCTTGTAATCCCAGTACTTTGGGAGGCAGAGACCGGAGGATCCGGGTTCGCGGCCAGCCTTAGCGCTCTCTCTCTCTCTCTCTCTCTCTCTCTTTCTCCCTGTTTCTCTCTCTCTCTCTCTCTCTCTCTCTCTCTC
>PVJS01059124.1:0-11596 GCA_004027185.1 Glis glis | reverse complement strand
GTACACAAAAAAAAAAAAAAAAAAAAAAAGAGGGAAGGCAGGGAACCGATCACAAGAATTAAAGTAACTGTGGAACGGAATATTTCCCAAGGAACCAACTAGCAGTCACTAAGCCAGAAACAGCTGTGACTTTTGTTTAAAATCAGGTACAAGCTGAACGTGGTGGATCACTCCTGTAATCCCAGTACTTGGGAGGCTGAGACAGGAGGATTGCCAGGTTCCAGAACAGTCTCAGCAACTTA
Organism: Glis glis; assembly: GCA_004027185.1. Lineage (NCBI taxonomy): Eukaryota > Metazoa > Chordata > Mammalia > Rodentia > Gliridae > Glis > Glis glis. The sequence goes on along the minus strand of PVJS01059124.1, from coordinate 11,354 downwards.
GTGAAACCCTTAGCAACTTAGTAAGGCCCTGTTTCAAAACAAAAAATAAAATGGCTGGGATGTAGCTCAGAGGTAGAATGCCCCTGGGTTCAATTCCTAGTACAACATTAAATTAAAAAAAAATATATATATATATATAAAGCTGGCCTCAAACCTGCGCTCCTCCTGTTTCAGCCTCCTAAGTACAGGCATGCCCAACCACGCCCTGCTGTAATCTCAATTTGTTCATTTGGGTTGCAAAAGAAGAAAGTCAAGATGATGTACAGCCTTGGATGCTTTTTCTCCCTTGAGGGAGAAGTCGGTATGATTGTTGAAGTTTTTACTCCCAAGTAATCATTTGGTTTCTTTTTTTCCTCCCCTGAATGGAAGTGTTTGCCCATAATTTGCCCATTATTTTGTCATTACTGAAAATCTACAAATTCGGGCATAAAACTGAACTCACTGTGACTTATGAATGAGAACAACACTGAAACCAGCTTGACAGAATGTCTTTTTTTTTTTTTTGGTGCTGGAGATTGAACCCAGGGGCATTTTACCTCCAAGTTATACCCCCAGTCCAATTTTATTTCTTATTTGGAAACAGGGTCTCACTAAGTTGTGGAGGGCCTCGCTAAATTGCCAAGACTGACTTCAAACCTGCAATCTTCCTGTCTCAGCCTCCCAAGTGTTGGGATTACAGGCGTGTCCTTTTGTGTGAGCTGCTGAGGCTTCCTTGAAACAGGCAGCTGACTCATGAGAGCTAAGGTAAGAGAAGAGAAGCCCTCCACAGAACACTTCCCAAGCCCATAAGGAACCCTGGAAAAGCCAGTCATGCACACTTCTTTCCTGAGCAAAGTTAAATCTTAAGGCTGCTTTCCAAATGTTCCAGTTCTATCCTATTACTTCAGTCGAAAGCCTATTTATTCTTATTTATAGGAATACTGAAGTAAGATTTGAAGAATAAAAGTACTAGAGTCCTTACCCTTGGAAGATTTCTCCTTTTCCTGTTGGCAACTTCTCCAGCTCGGAAAAGTTTCCACTCAGTTAAAGTGACAGGCAAAGTGGTGTCCTTTGTGAGCTTTGACCGTAAATACGCTTGGGAGTTCTTCAGTTCCATAGTTTTCCGGTGAAAAAACTGTGGTTTGGGAGGAAGCTAAAACAGGAAAAGATGCTCTGGTAAAGGCAAGATCATCTAGTCAATGCCTGTATATTCATGCAGATTCAAAGCTATCCTGGAAATGTATTTATCTTTCCTTTAAAACGGTCTCAAGTGAGAAAAACATTTCTTTCTCACCACTGGTAAAGTATCTTCCCAGGTTTCTAATCCAAAGTTCTCCTACACCAATGTAGTCAAATTCCCAGGGAATAAGAGCTCGGTCTTCACTAACTCAAGTCAGGGTTCTCCAACGCTTCCAGGGATCAGGCAGGCAATTCAGGTCAGAGGCGGATGTGAGACTAACACGGAGTTGCAGGAACTACTGTGAACTGAAGAGTTCACGGCCTGTCTAAAGGCACTCATATTCAATTTTCTAAAGTGCTAAAATAATAACAAAAATGACAACAAAGCAAAGGAAAAACAAAAATCAAAAAACCCTGTGTGTTGCCTAAAAAAAAAAACACAACCACCATCAAAACCTGTCTGTCCAGTGACTCTTAGTTTGGGCCCCAGTTAAACCATCTCAGCCTCTCTGTACAGATCATAAGTGCGATCTTAATGTTTCCTCAGTGAACCTCTGGCTGTACCTTGGGAGCTCTGAAAGCACTTTTTGGGGGCGGGAGCTTCCATGCTGATGGGGTTCTCCACATAGGTAAGGGCTGCACTGGAATATCTTCATAGGGATTTTCTTTGGTGGGATCTTGAAAAATAATGAAAAAATTACTTAGAACATAATTAAATGGAAACAAAGTGACTACAGCTAGCAAAACTGACTACACTCAGTTTTCTTATTCTACACCGTTGTAGGGATGTGGTCTCAAGATCAATGGTACTTAACAACCACTTAGGTATTCAAGCTAAAAGAGCTCTCAAAATACTATACTATAAACATTTACTTTTGAACTGAGCAGTCCATTACACTAGATATAAAAATCATTAAAGAAGAAAAAGAATTTTTTTTTTTTTGCGGTACTGGGGATTGAACCCAGGGGCATTCTACCTGAGCTACACCCCCAGCCCTATTTTTTATCCTTTATTTTGAAACAGAGTCTCACTAAGTTGTGGAAGGCCTCACTAAGTAGCTGAAGAAAAAGCTTTCCATATTACAAAGACAAACCTCAAATAAGATACGTCTGATTATAAAATACCATCCTACAATTAAGTGCATCAACAAATACATACTAATTAAATTTAATTGCAAAGCTGTGGACACCTACATATGATATCCTCATAGATATTATCCTCGGACTGTGTGTAATAAAGTGCTGAACCAGAATTTCTTCCAAATTCTTCATGAATCTTCCGTGAATTCCGATTTCGAAAGTGCTGAATATCCTCAAATTCAAAAGATTTCCTTAAGAAAGGAGATATATTTTAAAGTTACAGCTTTCAAAACTCTAATCTTCCTTAAACTGGTATAGGTAAACAGAAATTGATAAGTAATAGGCTTGTATGGAAAATTACAGAGGTGTTTTTATCAGACATCCAAGAATAATAAACTAGGCTGGTATCCTCAATACACATGAGAAAACTGGATTTTAACCAATCACATTCATGTTCCTCATTAGGTGGCGCACGTTTGTAATCCCAGTACTTGGGAGGCAGAGACAGGAGGATCCGGGTTCGCGGCCAGCCTCAGCTACTTAGTGAGGCCCTCAGCAACTTAGTGAGACCCTGTTTCAAAATACAGAATAAAAAATAGGGCTAGGGGTGTAGCTTGGAAGTAGAATGCCCCTGGGTTCAATCCCTGGTATCGCAAAAAAAAAAAATTCAAATTGGAAGACTTTCTAATGCTCTTACATCAGCAGATTGCCTTATTATTTATTTATTTATTTATTTATTTATTTTTGTGGTACTAGGGATTGAACCCAGGGGCATTCTACCTCTGAGCTACACCCCCAGCCCTATTTTTAATTCTTTATTTTGAAATAGGGTCTCACTAAGTTGCGGAGGGCCTCACTAAATAGCTGAGGCTGGCCACAAACCCGTGATCCTCCTGTCTCACCCTCCCAAGTACTGGGATTACAAGCATGTGCCACCACGCCCAGCTCAACAGATTGCCTTAGATATTACCTATACTTCTACTTTTTTCCTCTTCTTATTTTCCTTTCATGTTAATCAACATCTATATGCTCAAATTAGGGCTTTAACCTAAACTGGGAATGGAAATTGGTTTGAAGGAAAAAAGAAACTCAGTAATCTTGTAAGAAGAGTACTTACACATCATTATTTATAGAGGATAAAAGCATACCTTTTAGATCTCCCTCGGATTTTTCCACCATATTTCTTTGGTTCAGGTTCCTGAGAAAAGGCCAAAGAAGATTCTGCACAAGAATTATGTTCACAGTATTTTTTGTCACAGTTTCTGTCTTTATATGGCATAACACCAGATTCAGATAAATATCTGAATGTCCTACGAGGTTTTGGCAAAGGATTTATAGAAGGTCCACACTCTTGCCCCTCAGGTTCAGAGTAAATATTTTCTAAGCTCTTGGTTATTCCATATGAACTATCCAGAACCCTGAAATCCAGTTCTTTTTCTGAAGAGTCACAATGTTCTAAAGCCAAATTTAGGACTTTGTCTGGGGGAAGTGTTTCTATTTTCTTCCACAATACTTGTGAGGTATAGAAGTTTCCTGGAGGTAACGAAGTCTCTGGATCCAGAACAGCTTCTTTCCAACTTTCAATTTGTTTGACCCTAGAACATACCCAATTAGATTCTGACTCATTTTTAAAGGAGCGTGTATCATCATATTCATGATTCTTGCTTTCATCCTCATTTTGATCATGGCCTCTGGCAACTTCATTCATGTCTGAATCTACATTTTGAGAGTTGGTTATATCCAACTTTTTGCTGTTTCCCTCAGCAACAGGATTTTTCTTAGGAAGGATCTCTTGGTGACAGTTATTATATCTCACTCCAAAGTCCTTTGGGTGCTGCTTAGCTGGATTAGATAGACCATTAGTCCTTCCTTCCCACTGAGAAATTTTTTGTTTGATGTTTTTGCAGTGACTTCTTGACAGAGTCTGAACAGCAGAACGAGAAAAACCAACATCCATGTTCCCAGTTGGGTGCATGACAAGTGAAGAATCTTACAAAGCTTCGGTTACAAGTAATTGTGAAACACTGTATTCTTTATCCTTTCAGAAGCAAAACGATTCCAATGTTTTCCTTTCATGTTTAATTTGGAAATGTCTTTATAAAAAGAACAATTTTGATCATTGATCCTCATAAAAATGGCTATAAATTCTATCTTGAATGCTCCTGTTAAAATGAGACAAGAGCATGTTAACACAGTTTTATAATTTTATAATTTTAAACTCCACTAAAACATTGACCACCTATCCCTAAATAATTCATGGACACTACATATTTAAAAATGTATCTGTCATTCAACTTCATAAAGGCAACACCAACATGGTGACATAATAATACTGAGGATACATTACTTGTGGTATTTCTCAAATTGTCAGATTTAATATTCTGCCATATTTAATTTCCTAAAGTAGAATGAAGTTTTATAAGAGATTACACATAGCTAGGTGTGGAGGCCCACACTTGTAATCCTAGTACTTGGGAGGCTGAGACAGGAGGATCACAGTTTTGCCACTAGCAAATAAAAAAAGTAAAAATAAGGCTGGGGGTGTAGCTCAGAGGTAGAATGCCCCTGGGTTCCATCCCCTGTACCACAAAACAAACAAAAAAGATATTACACATAAATGTATACAATATTATTTTGTAATAAATCAATTCTTTATGAAACCTCTTAATGAAACAAGGGCCAATGGAGTATTATTATTATTATTATTATTATTATTGGTACTGGGGATTGAACTCAGAGGTATTCTAGCTCTGAACTACACCCCAACTCTTTTTTTAAAATTAATTAATTTATTTATTTATTTATTGTGTGGTACTGGGGATTGAACCCAAGGCATTCTACCTCTGAGCTACACCCCTAGCCCTTTTTGTTTTTTGTTTAGAAACAGTTTCACTAGGTTGCTGAAAGTCTCTCTATGTTGCTGAGGCTGTCCTCGAACGTGTGATCCTTCTGTCTCAGCCTCCAAGTACTGGGATTACAGGCGTGAGCCACCACACCCAGTTATTTGTTAATTTTTGAAACAGGGTATCACTAAATTGTCAAGGGTCTCTGTAAATTGGTGAGGCTGTCCTTGAACCTGCAGTCCTCTGTCTCAGCCTCCCAAGTACTGGATTACAGGTATGTGTCACCATGCCCAGCTGTATAGCTTTTTATAATACTCCACTGGTGGCCGGGTGTGGTGGTGCACATCTGTGATCCCAGTACTTGGGAGGTTGAGATAGGAAGATCACAGGTTTGAGGTTAGCCTCAGTGACTTAGGGAGACCCTCTTTCAAAATAAAAAGGGCTGGGGGTATAGCTCAGAGGTAGAATGCCCCTGGGTTCAATCTCTAGTACAAAGAAAAAGCATATAGACAGAAATATATCAAGTGAGCAAAAAGTTTGTGTACATCCCCAGCAAGAACCAGTTATTCTACAAACACCAATCACTAATTTCTTCTTTTCATCTTATGTTCATGTTCATAGATAATATTAGCCTGTCCCATACTCATATTTCAACTTTACTATTAGCAGCACAGGATTCCATATACACCATGCTATAGAGAATCCAAGGTGCCCATTAACTACCATTGCTTTAAAATGTTAATAACCTATTTTGTCACTGACCAAACTTCCCATCTGTGCCACCACACCCTTGAACCAAATAAAAAACACTTACAGTCACTGTCACATTCTTTCCTTCCACACAGGGGCTTCACTCACTCAGGCCCATAAACTGCTTCCTCAAATGTAAAATTTGGCAGAAGACTTTTCCTATTGCCTGAGCAGAGACCTGCTCTCAAGTTCTACTGTATACGGGTTATAAATAGCAATTGACTCAAAACTTCCTGAGGTAGGGGTCATCCTTCCTTGAGCTCTGTCTGTGCGGCCTTGATTAGCAGGCAGGAAGATGTCTTGGCTCAGCTCTGTTGGTACAGCTGACCAAAACTGATATGTACACGACTTGTTCTTGGCACAGCAACTGCTCTTCAGGACTTCCACCAACTTTCACTTGAACCATTCCCACAAGTGTATAGGAAAAGCAGCTCTGCCAGCAAATAAACCCAGGGAAAATCTGATGCAAAGAAAATCATTCTAGAAAATCTTACGTGAAACTCCTGTGGGTTGGGAAAACAATAATAAACAACACCACAACCCCACAGAACTCTCAATAAAAGACTACAGTGCAGAATGTGAAAATCCCATCACCTGCTGCTGGTCACTGAAACTCTGAAAATCCTTTTTCTTGCTTCTTGTGCTGATAGGGAATTCCTAAGGAGTTCAGCCTATCTTAACACTCAGGTTTTCTTCTCTATGGACAAGAGAGTTGTTTCCTCTGGCTCCTGGAAGGCTCCAAGAGGTTTCTGTCCTTGTTAACCCTTTCTTTACTTTCCCCTGGTTAACATGTTTTAAGTATGAATAGATCAAACTGAGGAGGGGGAGGAATGAAAATGACCAGGGCTACAATTTTTTTTTTTTTTGGCGGTACCAGGGATTGAACCCAGAGGCTGGACAACAAATAACTGATAGGGAAACCGCAACTGTGGGAGAACTATAAGCTAACTAATAGCCAGAGCTTACAGGTCTGGGAAACACTAGAATTTCAACCACAGACAGAGGAGCAACTTCAAACATCCAGATAATAAGTAATAAGTCAGGAGATCATGTCTTACCTATAGGACTAAACTAGCCCGAGAGCAAAGCCTACTTCAGAGCCACCCTAACAAGGAATAAGTTTACTCATAAGTAAGTTAAGTACCAAGCCAGGCGTGGTGGTGCACGCTTGTAATCCCAGTACTTGGGAGGCTGAGACAGGAGGATTGCAGGTTTGAGGACGCCTTGGCAAGTAATGAGACTCTTGTCAACCTAGCAAGACCCTGTTTCAAAATAAAATAGAGATGGAGGTGTAGCTCAGAGGTAGAATGCCCTGGGTTCGTACCACAATAAATAAATAAATAAATAAATAAATAAATAAATAAATAATAAAGTAAGTTAAGTACCCACAAAAACTAAACTCAATAATTTTTTTACATACAGACAACAAAATTCAGACATTCAGCAATGTAACATTTAGCATGTCTGGCATCCAATCAAAATTATTAAACATGCAAAAATTGAGACCCATAGCCGGGCGTGGTGGCGCACGCTTGTAATCCCAGTACTTTGGGAGGCGGAGACTGGAGGATCCAGGTTCGTGGACAGCCTCAGCTCTCGCTCTTTCTCTCTCTGTCTCTCTCTCTCTCTCTCCTTAGTGAGGCCCTCCGCAACTTCGTGAGACCCGGTTTCAAAGTAAAGCATAAAAAATAGGGCCGGGGGCGTAGCGCAGAGGTAGAATGCCTCTGCGTTCAATCCCCGGTACCGCAAAAAAAAAAAAAAAAAAAATTGAGACCCATAACCAGCACGCAAATCATCAATAAGAAAAGAATACAGAGTGAGACATGATGAAGTTAGCAGACAAGGACTTCAAGTTAGCTATTACAAGTATATTCATAAATTTAACAGCAAACATGAACATAAGGAGTAGAGAAATCAAAGGTATTAAAAAAGACAACAAAATGAAAAATTCACTGGATCGTTTGTTCAGTAGATTTTGGATATTTCAGAAGAAATGACCAATGAAGTTGAGTAAGTAGCAACAAAAACTACACACATAAACACACGCGCGCGCGCGCACACACACACACACACACACACACACACACACACACACACACCAACCCTGAAGCACAAAAAGAAAAGGCTGAAACAAAAACACAAATAGCTTCACTAGAACAACATCAACATATAACTGGAGTCCCAAAAGTGAAGGGGAAGGGGCAGAAAACAAGTATTTCAAGTAATAATAGATGAAATTATTCTAAATTTGATGAAAACTCTAGCTGGGCGTGGTGGCACATGCCTATAATCCCAGAACTCATGCTCATTTGGGTTTAATGGCTATTGAAGTCCCCTCTGCCAGCTGCCAAGTCAACATTCCAATGCCCTTGTGGGGGCAGTGTCCAGGGAGGTTCAGCCCAGCGATCTGTCTTCCCATCCCACAGACCTGCTGCTCCAATCCTTGACAGAAAGACGACCCCAAGGTTTTTAAACCTCTGCCCACAATATGCTTGGTGTCTGGATCAGGGGTAGATGAGAAAAGCCAAAGCCTCTGCCTGGCTCCCTGCCAGATATACCTTGGTGCTGCCAGCTTGGGGCCAGATAGCCATTGTCATGCCCCTTCCCAAGACACCATGGGGCACGCACGACCAACTTCAACCCTCACGCACCCAGGGTGCGGGGCAGCAGTGATTGCAGGGTGCAGGAGGGTAGGGGGAAACCAGGTAGGTACCCATGTGCCAGAGGGCTGGAGAGGGTGCTCTAAGAAAGAAAAATGATCTTTTCTATCGAAGTTATAAGGTCATATAAAAACTGACCGGTATTCATTTTTAACAGTAGCTTAAGAATCCATTTTGTAACTTTCTAGTACACATGTGTCTGTATGCTCCACTACTGGAAGTATAGGTTTCCTATTTCCCCTTTGTTCTAAAGAAAAAAAAAACTTTCCCAGTGGGAAACTAGCCAACTTGATTAGATTGTGAAGTCTCACCCCAGTCAATGGGGGATGACACATTGGGCTACGCATCAGGAGGATAAAAGAAAGCACAAACTGCCGGCACAGTGTGCTTGCCCAATTTCATGGTGTGCGTGCACCCTTCTGCGCAGAAGTAAAGTACCTTGCCAAGTTACTTTTGAAAAAAAGGGGAGGGAGACCATACTAGCAGTATTAGGAATAAATGAGGGGACAGCACTGCATACCCTACATTAAAGGATATAAAGTAATATTATGAACAAATTTATGCTACTAGTTTTTTTTCTTTTTGGTGATACTGGGGATTGAACCCAGGGGCATTCTACCTCTGAGCTACACCCCCAGACCTATTTTTTATTCTTTATTTTTTTTTGAAACAGGGTCTCACTAAGTTGTGGAGGGCCTCATTAAGTAGCTCTCTTTTTGGGAGGGGTACTGGTGATTGAACCCAGGAGCATTCTAACTCCAAGCTACACCCCCAGTCCTATTCTATTTTTTATTTTGAAACAAGGTCTCACTAAGTTGCTAAGGCTGGCCTCAAACTTTGGATCCTCCTGTCTCAGTTTCCCAAGTATTGGGATTACTTGTGGGATTAGGTGTGGTGAGCCACCATACCTAGCTGCAAATTCTCCTTCTTTTTTTTTTTTTTTTTTTTGGCGGTACTGGGGATTGAACCCAGGGGCGTTCTACCTCCGCGCTACACCCCCGGCCCTATTTTTTTATACTTTATTTTGAAACCGGGTCTCACGAAGTTGCGGAGGGCCTCACTAGGTAGAGAGAGACAGAGACAGGGAGAGAGAGAGAGAGAGAGAGAGAGCGAGCTGAGGCTGGCCGCGAACCCCGGATCCTCCGGTCTCCACCTCCCAAAGTACTGGGATTACAAGCATGCGGCACCACGCCCGGCTAAAATTCTCCTTCTTAAGGGAGAATCTTAATCACTGATTTTTTTTTCCAGATATCATTAGGTGGAATGGTAACACTCAAATTTCAACACAGACCATAGAAGAACATAATATTGACAATGGTGGTATGTTTTCTGCAGGACTGGTTTTGGGATAATTTAAACAAACATTAAGCTAGTACACCTAATCTGGAGAGTAATTAAAGATGGTCCCATAAAGAACACTCCAGCCGGGCGTGGTGGCGCACGCTTGTAATCCCAGTACTTTGGGAGGCGGAGACCGGAGGATCCGGGTTCGTGGCCAGCCTCAGCTCTTGCTCTGTCTCTGTCTCTGTCTCTCTCTCTCTCTCCTTAGTGAGGCCCTCCGCAACCTCGTGAGACCCGGTTTCAAAATAAAGCATAAAAAATAGGGCCGGGGGTGTGGCGCGGAGGTAGAACGCCCCTGCGCTCAATCCCAGGTACCGAAAAAAAAAAAAAAAAAAGAACACTCCAGGTCTAGATGGCTTCACTGGTGAATTGTACTATACATCTAAGGAAGAGGTAATACCCGTCATACACAAACTCTTTCAGAAAATAGAAGAGATACAATTTCCAACTCATTTTATGAGACCAGTATCACACTATTAGGAAATGGAACATAGAAATTACAAGAGAAGAAAAATATAGAACACTATAACTCATGAACATATGTGGAAAAGTCCTTTAAAATAGGAGCAAATCAAATTCACAGATAAATAAAAGGAGGGCCAGAGATGTAACTCAGTGGTAGTGTGACTAGCTTGCACAAGGCTCTGGGTACAACCCCCCATGCCGCAAAAAAAGTGCTATATTATGACTAAATAGGATTTATACCAGATAACAAGGTTGCTTTAACATTAAAACCATATGATTATCTTAATAGATGAAGAAAAGCCCAGTGTGGTGGTGCACGCCTGTAATTCCAGTACTTGGGAGGCTGAGGCAGGAGGATTACAGGTTCAAGGTCAGCCTCACCAATTTAGCAAGGCCCTCAGCAAACTTAGTGAGCTCTTGTTTCAAAATAAAATAGGCCTGGGAGCCGGGCGTGGTGGCGCATGCTTGTAATTCCAGTACTTTGGGAGGCGGAGACCAGAGGATCCGGGTTCGCAGCCAGCCTCAGCTCTCTCTCTGTCTCTCTCCCTGTCTGTCTCTCTCTCTCTACTTAGTGAGGCCCTCCACAACTTCGTGAGACCCGGTTTCAAAATAAAGTATAAAAAATAGGGCTGGGGGTGTAGCGCGGAGGTAGAATGCCCCTGGGTTCAATCCCTGGTACCGCAAAAAATAAAATAAAATAAAATTAAATAAAATTAAATAAAAATAAAAATAAAATAAAATAAAATAAAAAAACTGAAAATAACTAAATAGCAAGATATTGCACATTAATAAATTGGAAGATTAAATTTGTTAAGATATCAAATTCTCTCAAACTGATCTGTAGATTCAACACAATCCCAATCAAAATCACAGCAGGCTCTGTTGTACAAATCAGCACAATGAGCCGGGTGTGGCGGCGCTCCCTTGTAATCCTAGTACTTTGGGAGGCAGAGACTGGAGGATCCGGGTTCGCAGCCAGCCTCAGCTCTCTCTCTCTCTCTCCCTGTCTCTCTCTCTCTCTCTCTCTCTACCTAGTGAGGCCCTCCGCAACTTCGTG
>PVJS01059122.1:0-11596 GCA_004027185.1 Glis glis | reverse complement strand
GGTACCGCCAAAAAAAAAAAAAAAAAATTGCAGAATGGTTGAAAGGGATAAAGAGTGTTTATATTTTCCTAGATTTTCACATAATTATCAGAATTCTAAAAATACATAAAAGTAAATTATCTAAATTTTGTTAATCAAGAGAGTGTTTTAATTATTTGTCATTATGCATGTTATAGATTATTGTTTAAAGTTGACCACAATATCTACTAGTGATGATGAATAAAATTTTTCTATTTTATAAAATACTATTATTAACATCTAACTCAGACTTTTTATCTCAAATGCAATGGTAGTTTTCATCTTCAACCTAGATCAGAGAAATTCAATAGTATAATCAAAAAAAGAATCGCTAGAATATCTAGGGTGTTCTGCATGGCTCCCTTCAATCCCAGAATATAAATCACTAAGAAATATGGAATAACATCACATGAGATAAAATGTAACACATTGATGCTTTAAACATTTTAACCAAAGATACCATCCCAATTCTATTTCTATTACTTGTATAAGATCTACATCCAGGACCACGTATCTCACTTGTTACTAGGTAAGGAGTGGTAAGTGCATATTCTCTTCTTATGTATTAAAAGAAACAAAAACCTTTAACTCCTCCATAATTTTCCAAATTACACTTTAAAAAGCATTTCTTTCCATGTTGTTGCTTAGTACATTCATCCTTTGTCATATCAATAATTTTTTTGTGAGTTTCTGCTTACAAAAAAACTGTATCCTTCCTAGGAGGGTAACTTTGACATAAATATGAAGCCATGCCTAGGTATACCTCTGAGAAATGTCACATATTGGCCAGAGCTCCCATCTCACTTTCTTTACAGCACTTACCACAGAGTCAAGCACATGGTATATATCCAATGTATATTTGTAAATTAATGAAGAAATTAATTGATTTGTTATAGTATCACATGGGTTTTGAGGTCTGTTTAGTGTGCTTTCTTATACTATATGCCTGCAATGAAGTATGCTGCATTTTACCAAAAAAACCCTGTAACATATTTTGTGCAAAATATCTCCCATCATTAAAAGTATTGCTACCATTTTTCAATTATTTTCATAGGTTCAAAAACTTGACAAATTAAATGGACCACCAAATACCAATTCTTTTTTGTATTCCATTACATATGAGATTTACTGCTATCAGTATTGGATACACACACACACACACACACATACACACACACACACACACACACACACACACACAAAATTACATAATTAATATTGACAGCTCTGTTTTTCAGCAAATATTTTAAAATAAGTCCTAGAGTTTTAACCTAAAATGTAATAGAAATTAATGGTCACTCATACATTTATATTTCCTCTGAGCAAAAAATTAGAATGAATTATGGGATAGGAATGAATAATTTGAAAATTAAAAAAAATTAAACTAAGTTTGATTACAAATAATATAGCCAGATAACTTGTTTATTTTTCCAGTGTCTTAATATATTCTATCTTTTCTCAAATTACTGCAATAAAAACATATTACTTACCAGCTTTATTTGTGGTTTAATTTTTTTCAATTCCATGAAATTGAAATTAAGCTAACATGACGCTTCAGTATGTCTCACTTAGTGTTTATATTTTTCTAGCTTCTGTAAAGACAAAAGGCCATATAAGGTAATAAAATGTTTTTCCTAAAACCATAAGTGTTTCTTTAATCCCATTAGGGAGAGCAAAGCTTAAAATCCTAACTCAAAATCTAGTAAAAGTTAGATATACAACACTTGGTAAAAGGTTTTATGATCAAATAAAAATGAAGAATGTTGGTGAAGAAATTATCCAAATTATGCATGTGCATGTACAAATATGTAACAATGAATCCCACTATTGTGTATAATCATTATGCACCAATAAAAAAGAAAAAATGAAGAAGCAGCAAAGTTATCTGTGATAATTAAAGAAAAAGAAATTGACAAAGATACAAATAGTTTTGTTTTTAGAGCCTTTGGGGGAAAGGAAATACCTGTTTTACATTTTTAAATAGTTATTATTATCATTGTTATCATTTGATCTCTAACAATTCACAAGGGAGCATCAGTTTAGTTATTATACTACTGTAGCTATTTAATATAACAGCTCTTTCTTTTCCAAGGACCCGTATTATTTCATTTGGATTTTATCCCCCGGCCAATGGCATGCCTCACTGTGCCTCACCTTCACTTCTACTAGCAAAGCTTCCAGTTACAAACTGGTAAAGGTCAAGGCCATGTCTAATTCAAAATTGATGAAGAATTTATTAATCTGTAGCTTGTATTTACTTTTCACTATAAAGTTGCTCATGTTTGTTGAAAAAGTTAATTCATAAGTGCTTAAAATATAGCATTAACTTTCTATCTTGAATCCCCCCTAGTTTTGTACCCATACCCCCTACAGATACACAGCAAAGATAACTGTGATAGTAGTCTGGCTTTAGGACTTTACAGACTTTGATCAATTTACTACACCTTTATGCCTGTAACATACATCAGCAATTTAAGGAGGGAGTATGGAATGGAGTATAGACATAATTGAATCAAAGCACTAAGTACTCTATTCCTTTTTTTCTTTTTGGTACTGGGGATTGAACCCAGTACCAGACATTCTATTTCTGAGCTACATCCCCAGTCCTATTGTTTTTGTTTTGTTTTGTTTGAAACAGGATCTTGCTAAGTTGCTAAGGGTTTCACTAAATTGCTGAGACTGGTCTCGAACCTACAATCCTCTTGTCTCAGCCTCCCAAGTACTCGGATAAGAAGTATGCATCACCATGCCTGACCTATGTTTCATTTTATGATTGCAAACCTGACTTTCAAAATGAAAATTGATAAGAATCTAAAACTCACTACAAATAATGATTACTTTCCTCACTAATTCTCTATCCCATTTGGTAGTCAGTTTTATCTATACAAAGCCAATTTGAAATATTTACAATGAGGTTTTTTTTCCTCCATGGACAAGCCAAAGGAAGGCAAGTTCTTGGCAAGCAAGCTTAGAAGGTACTTACTGAATACTTGCTATGTGCCAAGCTTGATGGTAAGTGCTTTATATTTAGTTTTCACAACAACCATGTAGGATGCTATTATCTCAATTTGATAGTAAGGAAATTAACTAACTTGACCAAAGTTTCTCTATTAGCAAGAATATTAGTCAGGATTTGCATTCAACTATTCCTGTACATATGCTACTACTTTAAAGGAAATCATTCCAAAGGGTCAAGGAACTTAGATTCCAAAGGTAGTTTGCAATAAACCATGAACTTAGTGTGACAATTCCAGTGTAGTTTACCCCTTTCATGGAACTACATTTACTTTTAAAAGTGTGTCTCACATCCTATCTGACTTTACTTACCAGTGCATTTTGGTCTGAACTTCACATATCAAAAGACAGCAAGAAGTCACCTTAATTCAAAATTTCACAATTTTGGTTAAATCAGATGTGCCAAAATGTGATTTCGTAACTCTGGGTGCTGATGAATTCCAAAGAATTGATTTTCATACATAAGGCTCCATCATTTAACAATATGTCCTCCTAAAAACTGTGTACCTATTGCCTCTTCCTATAATTGCATCTGAAGGACAAAGTGTGGAGCCTGCAGTGGAGATGCTAATAGAAACCTGGCACAGCCTGTACTGATCATCAGGCACAGAAAGGTCCTCTGCGAGGTCGACTTGTTGCCACCGTGGGCCTCCTCCTTAATTTGTTTCTTTTTACTGTAATTAATCCATTCTCTGGGAAGGAGGCAAGGTGCTGCTTCCAGAGCTGGACAAGTCGTCACATGAAAGATGCTCAAAAGATTTTATCAGTAGGGAAACAAATACCCTCTTTGTTTCTTAGGGAAGGAGAAGAATCAAGAGATGGCCATTCCACTCTTCCTTAAAGTTGCAGCTATTCCAGTATAAAAGGAGGAGAGTGAGATTGGTTTGTAAAGAGTTGGAAGGAAGGGGTTGAAGTGCCTTTCTCAGAGTCACAGAGCAAAGACCTCTAGTTCTGATGTCAGTTATCTTTCTTTTAGCACACTAGTTCTTTCCATTTTATTTTTTCCAACTCCAAAATATTCATAATATATTCTTTATCTTCATGCATCTATTATCAAATTAATTGGATAGTGAGAGAATTATTATTCTTGACTAGAGTTACTGAACAGCCTAATTTAAAAAATCAGTTAATAAAAACAGATGAGGAACATCCAGGTGTGGTGGCGTACACCTGTAATCCCAGTACTTGGGAGGCTGAGACAGGAGGATCACAAATTCATAGCCAGCCTCAGCAACCTAGCAAGGCTCTCACCAACTTAGTGAAACCTTGTTTCCAAATAAATAAATACATAAGTAGGGCTGTGGGGGTGCAGTTCAGAGGTAGAATGTCCCTGGGTTCAATCCCTAGTACCACACACACACACACACACACACGCACACAAATAAAAATTAGATGAAGAAAATGATTGTAAATAATAGAGACAGAAGAAAGAGGATGAGGAAGAGGGAGAAAGAGTAAGCAAGATGAAGAAGGAAAAGAAGGGAGAGAGAGGGAAGATAGGAGGGAGGTAGGGAAAGGACAGAGGGAGAGAGGGAGGGAGGAAGTGTTCCATGAGACACTCCCTCTAGAGTTTTGTGGGTCTCTGTCTTTGCTTTTTTTCCTTATGTACTTTCTTTGTGTGTATGCTGCATGGTGTTTACTGTACTTTCCATCCTGTGTCCTGGGTCTCAAGTGCTCATAAGCACCTCACACCATGCCCTCCCTTCCCCAGCTCCTTCACTCAGAAGCAACCCCTGTTAGTCATGGCCAAGCATTATAAACCTAGATGTTAATATGATTATTATGACTGTGGAACTGAGTTAAAAGATTGCTCTTCAGTAAATGGAATGACTGAATTTTCTGAATATTCAAGCTCTAAAACCTTTGTGAGATCTGGCATAAGGGAGACCAAGAAATAAAACATGCTTGCATGCAACTCCCATTCATAAAATGGGTAAATGCCAAAACTCTGATAGGCATGCACACTCAGAGATGATCTTTGTGTGCAAGGAAGCAGCTGATTAGTCGGAACTGTATAATGTCCACATTTGCATATCACCCAAGGAATTTATGTGTGTGTCTTGAGGGAGCAGTTCAGGGGCATCCTCTAAAAACAGAGTTCCTTCTAACTCAGTCATCTGACACATGGAATATTTGGGGTATATTTCCAGTATGCTCAACAGTGCAAAGACAGAAGGAAGACTTCATTCAATTTATAGATCCAGAGCAAAAGGGCCATGCTGTTTCTTGAGGCCAACTTTTGGATGAGCAACTTTATTTGTGGTCCCTGCTACAATTTCAGACAGTCATTAAAACTTTTAGCAGATTTTTTTACAAAAATCGATGTCATTGACATAAAGTGAAAAGAAATAAAACTATGTGAGGCAGAGGTAATTCAATGGCAAAAGAAAAAAATGAGTAATAATCCCAATAATGATGCAGAAATAAAATTCTGAACAAGGATCCTGAATTCGAAAATTCTGTAAATAATTATGTGACAAATAAGGCCATGTTATTTGACCTTTTCCCATTTCCTTATCTGAAAAATAAAGAAGGTAGATTAAATGCTTGCCTAACATCCTTCCAATCTGTACTGTGTGTCTCTGAATTATTACCATCATCATTGTAAAATTTGTTTCAACTCTCAATCCCTGGAAAAACAAAATGAGACCCCACTGAAAAGTACTTATAGGTTCCATAGTGATGTATTTTTTATCACTTCAAACTAACTTTTCTTGAAGTGGTCACAATTAGTACAAAAGTTGAGATGGGAAAAGTGTGCTCCCTCTTATACCTGCATTCCCATTTTTACTCTGGCACTATTCACAATTGCTAAGATACGGAATCAACCTAGGTATCCATCAATGGTGAATGAATAAAAAACATGGTAGGGACAGATGTGGTGGTACACACTGGTAATCCCAGTATTTGGGAGGCTAAGATAGGAGGACCACAGGTTCACAGCCAGCCTCAGCTACTTAGTGAGGCCCTCTGCAACTTAGTGAGACCCTGTTTCAAAATAAAGAATAAAAAAATAGGGTTGGGGATATAGCTCGGAGATAGAATGCCCCTGGGTTCCATCCCCACTACCAAAAAAACAAAAAATGAAGGAAAGGTATTTAGAGACAATGGAGTATTATCCATCCATAAAGAAGAATTAAATCCTGTCCTGTCATTTGAGGCAAAATTAATGGAACTGGATGTCATTATGTTAAGTGAAACAAGCCATATACACAAAGACAAATGCTACAAGTTCTCTCTTATATGTACAAGTTAAAAAAATTCAACCTGAAGTTAGAATAATAATTACGAGGTTAGGACAGGCGTGTGGTGAGGTGAAAAAAGGGGTGATTGGATTTGATTAGTGAATACTGAATGCATGCATGGAAATATCACCCTGAACTCCATTCACATGTACAATTAATACATGTAAATAAGAATATTTTCAAAAAAGTTGAGCCAGGTAGAGTAGAGTAGGCCTATAACCCCAATCTTGAGAGAAACCCTGTTTCAAAATGAAAATAAAAAAGGGCTAGGGCTGTAGCTCAGAGTAATAGAACACCCCTGACCACACATAAAAAATAGAACTTGAGCATATAAACTTTTAACTTTAGCATATAGACTTTTAACCTAGATCTTTTTTGTTTGCTTGTTTCAATTTTTTATTGTGACAAAATACACATCATATAACATTTAACATATTGACAATATTTAAGCATACAGTTCAATTTAATTAAATACATCTATATTTTTGTGAAACCGTCAGCATTATACATCTCCAGAAATTTCTCATCTTGCAAAACTGAATCTGTATGCAATAACTCCCCATTCTGACCTCCCCTACCCCCAGACTCTGGCTACCACATCACATAGGTCTTTTCACCAAAGCTTGATCATTATCACATATGTAGGTAAATATTTGATGGAAAACCATATCCTAACCTGAAAAAAGCACAGCATTACAATCAGTAGGCTGACCTGAAGACAATAATTTTAGTGATGTTTTGTTACCAGTACAATTTATTGGCACATTTTTCCCCGGAGCATCACTGACACATTTTTTCTACAAAAAAATAAATAAATAACACAGCATTCTTGTATTATTAAACAGAAATAAGAAATTCAAGAACCAGTGCAAAGAGAAAAGGGAGTGAGGTGTGAACAGCACTTTACAATTAATCAAAGGAGACATTTTGGCATCTCATTTTTATAAAGAGGCAAAACTGTGAAAAATTACAAGTGCCTGCTATTTATCCACAAGTTATATATTCATAAATAATGGCTTAAGTACTACTCTAAGAAAAAATCCATACATTCATCAAATCATCTTTGAGCACCTATTATATGCTAGGAACTCTGATAGGCCCTAGGGATATACAGTACAATTCCAACTAAAGTCAGTAAAAAAAAAAAATGAGGTGGAAAAATCCTGTAAATCATGCACAGAGTGTAATATATATGGGTTTTGTGTAGTAAACCAAACCCAGTAATTACTTTTCTCAATGAAATTGAGTTAGATCAAGGGGAAGAATAGAATATACACAGGTGTCTGACTATTGAAAATATTTAGGCTTCAAGGAACTATCAAATATCCAACCACAGGAGTATGAATGAAGCGCTTCTTGCCTGCAACATTCATACTATTTTATCTCACATTTGCATCTCAATAATACTGATGCATGTCAATAAATTTGTTTTGATTTTGCAGTTTAAACATGGCAGTGGTACCCATTTGTGTGGAGAGGCATTAGAATCTAATGCCAATAGGATGTGTGTGCTTATTTGGAGCACCATCCTGAAAGCATTCATTATTGCTCACAACTGGGCTTGCAGTCAGCTGGGCTCATTTATGTGATGGCAGTTAGCTGTGGGTCAGGAAGGCAATTGTGTCAATCTTCATGGAGTGCTCTCACATGGCTGGTGTCAACAGGCCTGCAATGGCTTCATCCGGAAAACCTGGGTGCACTCCTGTGTCACATGGTGATGGTAGGGTTCCAAGAGAGACGAGAGAAGACTGCTTCAACAAACTCTATTGACTGAAACAGTCACAAGACCAGTGTTGCATGAAAGTGTGAGAGAACTAGAGAACTGTCCAATAACAAAGTACACACACACACAACGTGGATTTAGGGGGCTCAGTAATGGAAGTCACCAATCCAATCCATCTGCCACACCACTCGACAGACAAACACCATGGATCCTGTGCCATTATGGTCACTCCAGCCAAGGTTTGGAAAAATACTGAGGGAAAGGACCCTTAAATTTTCTTAGACCTGGAAGGGTGCTGACTGGACTGAGTCTTTTACGAGGAGTATCGTTTTTCTTGTGAGTTATTCCATTGTCCTGTTCTCTACAAAGTTGAAGGGTTAGTTTGGTCTGCCCTTAAAATGACTTTTTTCATTCTTTTTTTTTTTTTAATAGTGTGAATCTTTTTGCCTGGAGTCCTAAGCGTACTGTCTGTGTAAAACAACAAACCATGGTAAATAGTCACTTCCACAGACGACAGAAAACATAAATCACAGGAAATGCAAATGTAAAGGATTAACATTACAGATGAAACCCCTGTCTCCTGTGCTGTCCTCTGGAACTCAGGGCTAGCACACACTTTCCCAAAGGAACATCTGTGGTGGCTGTCAAGAGGATGGAGTGACATGGTACTGTAAGGGTTTAAGCATAAAATAACCAGACAACTAGGGGATAAAATGTTTTTGAATATGGAGTCATATATTTTCATACATCTCTATGACTTGTGTGAAAACATCTGGAAGTTTCCCTTTCTTTTTCTTTCTTCCTTTTCTTTACCTTCCTTCCTTCCTTTCTTTTTTCTTTTCTTTCCTTTCATTTCCTTTCCTTTTCTTCTTTCCTTTCCTTTCCTTTCCTTTCTTTTTTTTTTGTGTGTGGTACTGGGGATAGAACATTGAACCCAAGGGGAATTCTACCTCTGAGCTATACCCCCATCCCTTTTTAATTTGAAACATGGTCTCACTAAGTTACCACATGCTGTCCTTGAACCTGCAATCCTCTCAATATCTCAGCCTCTCAAGTACTGGAATTACCAAAGTATACCACCATGCCCAGCTTTCCACACTTTTCAAAAAAAAAAAGGAGAAGAAGCAGAACTATCAATAAAGTATCAACTGAATGAAGGAGGATCATTATAAGAACATCAGAATAAGTTCAGGGACTGATGCATCTGGTGCTAGAGAGAACTACCCGAACCTACCCAGAGAGAGAGGATGAACTAAGAACTGACATTTTCATTTAATGTAAAACTCCACAGAAGCTTTTTGAAGGGCCAAGCAGCAGAAAACCAGGCATAGCCTTGGAAAGCTTCCACAGACCCCACAGGGCTGTATCTCATTTGACTCAAGGACTTTTCAAAGCCTGCAGGTGAGTTTTGCCTTGTGAAAATTCCTATCGTGCCACTCATATTGATAAATTATAAGAGGTAACACCACATAACCTCATTATCCACACATTTTCTTAGAATCAAAACAAAATGAATACTTCTTAATCACATAAAATGATAATCAAAGAGTATTCCTTCAGATCTTGGAATGTTCAATCCTAAACTTTCTTCCCCCTGAATCCTGGTGGTATAGCCCAAATATTTTGCCTGAATTTGGCAATATAACTTCTTTTGTCTTATTCTTTTGTCATCAAGCAGAATATTTCCTTATAATTGATGTACTGTAGTAGGTAATGTCTGCATGTAACACACAACTTTGTATGTATGTATGTAAAAGTTGCACATGTAAATGTCTCCCATCCTATCATATTCCCTAACTACTTAGATTTCCTCCAAAAAGAGGAACTGTTAAGTTTTACTTTTTCCTGTGAGCAATTCTATGAATATCCAGTCAAATGGTTTATATAAAAAACTCCTTTAAATGAATAGAATACCATATATTTGGAACTGCATCTTGTTATTTTCACTTAAGATGATCTTGGATATCATTATTATTATTTCATTACCTATAGAGCTCCCCATTCATTTTAACTAATATAGAATAATGGATAGTGTGAATGCCTCATAATTTATTTTATTAATGCAATTACCATTGTTGCACAATTATGGCAAAATAAAAGTTTAAATTAGTAAAAGCCAATGGTCATGACTCTGAGTCTCCCTTAGAGCACAGTTTGGGATTTGCTGCTCCCGTGCAGTGACCCAGCCCTACTATTCTGAAGCTAGAAGGAAGTTCCCACCTTCTCACATCTCCTGTGCTTAACTGAAATCCATCCCTTCTTAATTTTCACCAATTGTCAGTATTCTTCTTGTTAAAATTCAACTGTCAAATTCCCTTTGCTTCCCTAAGATTTCCACCATGATCCCTATAACCAGAGTAGAAGGTGATTTTTTTCTCCATCAATTTACTTTAGAGACATATTTGCAATTTTCTGTCACCTTGATGTGCTTATGTAAGTATTCATGTGTGCCTCATCCCCTTTGCAAGACTGCAAACCAACTGAAGCTTGTGATATATAAAACACAGGGATGTCCTTCACAGAACTATCAGAGAGGCTTGCATATAATTAAGTTTAACAGATATGTGTTGCATAAATGTATACTCATGAATGTATCCAATGTGATTCTATTGGATTCTGTTATCATAGTACACTGAACTAGAAGGCTATAGTTATGGGTCTGTAGCTTCTAGCCCTAAAAGTACTGTAAGGTATATATTGGATGAATTATTTAAACTCTTTAAAAACCTTTGTATTAATATAATATTCTCATTTCAGTCTCTTTGGAAAAATACCCAGGAGTGGTAGAGTAAGGAACCAACCTAGGTGTCTATAAACAGATAAATGGATTACAAAATTATGGGATATACATACAATGGAATTCTATTCAGCAATAAAGAAGAACAAAATTATGTAATTTTCGGGAAAATGAATGACCTGGAGAACATTATGTTAAGTGAAATCAGCCAGTCACAGAAAGTGAAAGTTCAAATGTTGTCCCTCATGTGGAAGCTAGGGAGTAATCAGGGTACAAGAGGGACTTTGGATAATGGAGGAAACACTCCATTGGAGAGAGGGAGGTGGTCCAGGAGAGGGTAGGGGAGAGGAAGAATTAACAAAGGAAACACTTTCATGAACATTATAAACAAATGTGAGAACACCAATGACAATCTCAATATCATGTATGGGGAAGCAGGGGAGTGGGGAGGAAGCAGGGGGAAAAATTCACCAAATGCTGTGTGTATGTGTGTTACTATCATTATTTACATTATGCTATGAGACTATAATGCACCAATAAAAGCATAAAAAAAGAAAAAATAGACAAATGGAGCTGGAAGAAATGGATATCCTCACACACAAAAAATAAAAAGCTGCCGGGTGTGGTGGCGCATGCTTGTAATCCCAGTACTTTGGGAGGCGGAGACCGGAGGATCCGGGTTCGCGGCCAGCCTCAGCTCGCTCTCTCTCTCTCTCTCTCTCTCTCTCCCTCCCTGTCTCTCTCTCTCTCTCTACTTAGTGAGGCCCTCCACAACCTCGTGAGACCTGGTTTCAAAATCAAGTATAAAAAATAGGGCCAGAGGTGTAGCGCGGAGGTAGAATGCCCCTGGGTTCAATC
>PVJS01059121.1:0-11584 GCA_004027185.1 Glis glis | reverse complement strand
AATCCCCGGTACCGCAAAAAAAAAAAAAAAAGAAAAAAAAGGCTTTTCATAAACTTAATAAAGGCCATAAAATAAGACTGAATTCAGGGCAGGCAGAGGCTTACAAAACATTTTAGTTGTAGTTTTAAGTTTTTGTCTTTGTTCTGTCTGAAAAACATGCTACACTTGCATCATCCGATTGTATGCAAAGAAAATACCCATGTACACAAGGACGAACTCCTGGGATCATATCTAAAGTTCTTACCATTAAGGACTGACAGTGTAAATTTGATTTTTAAGAGAACGCATAATATTTAGTCACTATAGTGTAAAAGAACTGTGCCTTCTATCCCCAAGTTCTCTAACTTTAGCCACAAAATGGGACTTTCTGCCCTTTTAGAAATCCTGGAGCGAGCAGTCGCCACCCTTCTCTCGGTACCGGGAAGAGCGAGGTGCCTGGCAGGCTTCACCTGCTCCAGGCTCTCTCAGAAGTGCCTGCATGGCAGCTGCTTCTGGGGCATTCAGCATGTGGGGTCGAGACACTGAAGAGCCTTCGAGAAGCAGGTCTAGGGGTCCAGCTCTCTGTGATTCCATTACTGGCATGGGAAGGATACGAGACAGCAATTCTAGTCACTTGGTCTCCTCTGCAGATCCAATCTTTCCCCGGGTGAGTCACACCCATGTCTAGACCTGCACTATTCAATACAACAGACTAGCCACAAGTCACATTTGGCTATTTAAATCTAAATCACTTTAAGTAAAATTTAAAGCTCAGTTCCATAGTCACACTAGTCACATTTCAAGTATTTAACAGTCACATGCGGCTAGTGGCTACTACACTGGACAGTGCAGATATAACATATTTCTATCATCATGGAAAGTTCTACAGGGCTCTGCTGGTCTAGACCCATTGGGGAAAGTATTAAGGAAGCCTGTTAGGGATCTGGATCCTAACCTGATTTACCAATAATACAAGTGCATATATTTAATTCTGTTTTTCTGATTTCCCTAACTCTAAAGGTCCCAAAGTCAGATCAGGGAGAGGTATGATTAATGTTCACCCATATATGCCTAACAACAATAATTAGCACAAATAAAACCTTTATAATGTGTCAGCTTTGAATATCCATTTTTTTTTTCCCAGTACCAGGGATTGAACACAGGGGCATTCTACCTCCGCGCTACGCCCCTGGCCCTATTTTTTATACTTTATTTTGAAACCGGGTCTCACAAAGTTGCGGAGGGCCTCACTAAGGAGGGGGGGGGGGGCTGAGGCTGGCTGAGAACCCGGATCCTCCGGTCTCCGCCTCCCAAAGTACTGGGATTACAAGCGTGCGCCACCACGCCCGGCTGAATATCCATTTTAATTTTCAATACAATTATAGAAAGAAGGTACTATCCTTCTATCCCTCTTACGGATTAAAAAAAAAGACTTAGAGAAATTAAGTGATTTGCTCATGGTCACACATTAAGTGATGGAGTCAGATTTCAATTTAGAAAATCAGAAAGCAAGCAAAAAGTGGTAGGTGCAATTCATACATAAAAATAGAAGTAAGTAGGGATCATCCCACTAAAGCCTCCTGTAAAAATTTCATCATTATAAAATCACAGAAAATTAGAATAGAACAGAAACTAATGCAGTGTTTCATGACCATCTTTAACCCATGACCCTTTCTGCTGACTATGAAAACTTCACACTCCCCTGAAAATGTGTGCCCTACCAATGCCATTAAAATGCCTTCTATCTTCTGCATATTCCTAACTGCCCAATTTTTATGAGGCTTTACTTTTTGTATGTTTTTTTTTTTTTATTGGTGGTACTGGGGATTGAACCCAGGGGCATTCTACCTTTGAGCTACACCCCCAGCCCTAATTTTTATTCTTTTTATTTTTGAAACGGGGCCTCACTAAGTAGCTGAGACTGGCCACAAACCTGCGATCCTCCTGTCTCAGTGTCCCAAATACTGGGATTACAAGTGTGCGCCACCACGCCTGGCTTATAAATTTTTTTTTTTTTGCGGTACCGGGGATTGAACCCAGGGGCATTCTACCTCCGCGCTACACTCCTGGCCCTATTTTTTATACTTTATTTTGAAACCGGGTCTCACGAAGTTGCGGAGGGCCTCACTAAGGAGAGAGAAAGAGAGAGGGAGAGAGATAGGGAGAGAGAGAGCGAGAGAGCTGAGGCTGGCCACGAACCCGGATCCTCCGGTCTCTGCCTCCCAAAGTACTGGGATTACAAGCATGCACCACCACGCCTGGCTATAAATTTTTATGTAACAATGAATCTTTCATTTCCTAACATCACAGTAAATATTTAATATGCCGGACATAGTGGTGCATGCCTGTAATCCCAGTACTTGGGAGGCTGAGATAGGAAAATCACAGGTTTGAGGCCAGCCTCAGCAACTTAGCAAGACCCTGTTAAAAAAAAAAAAAGAGCTGGGGCTCAATCCCCAGTATAAAAAAAAAGAATATTTAATATGTTTTTTCAAAATACATGCTTTCCCCTCAAACACACATACACTGAACCATAAAAACTGATGATCCCGCCGGGCGTGGTGGCACACGCTTGTAATCCCAATACTTTGGGAGGCAGAGACCGGAGGATCCGGGTTGCGGCCAGCCTCAGCTCTCTCGTTCTCTCTCTCCCTGTCTCTCTCTCTCTCTCTCTTTCTCCTTAGTGAGGCCCTCCGCAACTTTGTGAGACACGGTTTCAAAATAAAGTATAAAAAAAATAGGGCCGGGGGCGTAGCGCGGAGGTAGAACGCCCCTGCATTCAATCCCCGGTACTGCAAAAAAAAAAAAAAAAAAAAAAAAAAAAAAAACTGATGATCCCATCAGAAATCCATGACGCCTAATGCTAGTACCCTCTGAAGCAGTCACAGGTTCAGGGACTCTGACTCTGGCTGCTGGCTAAACCCGTCTGCACCAGGAGTCGTCTCCACACAGTAATGCAGCAGCCTGGGATTTGAACACCAGTCTGGGGAATGAGGGCCCTCCTGTTTTACTACACTGCCTCCCGCCTGCAGACAACACCGATGATGGAATGATTCACATTCCCTTTGCTGTGCTCAGCCTGGCAGAGCCACGCAGAGCCTCTTCTACCTAAGAAGCCTTCTCCTATTTTCAGGCAATGCTCAGAAATTCCTACGTCTTCTCTTCTCTGGACAGATTTAAGACCAACACCCTGCCTGGTTCCCAGTTCCCCTCACCGCCAGGTGGCCCTTGCCCAAACAGAAGCTATTTATAGTTTACAGGAACTCTCTACCCTCCTCAAGCTAAATTCTCTGATTTCACAAACTGAAGCCACAGTGATTTTTTTTCAGACCTAAAGATATCAATTCCTTGTATTAGGAACAAGTCAAAACCTCTCTTGATCAAGCCTCATCTCTCACCTTTTCTATCCTCGTCCCTTATTCCAGGCGCATTCAATCACTTTCATTTCCTAGAATTCACCAGAATCTCTCATCTCACACTTTTTCATCAGCATTTCTCCTGCCTGGAAGTCTCTAGCCTGACTAAGCCCCTCCCATCCTTCAAGGCTTGGCTTAGGACTCATCTAAGGTGTTTCCCCAAGTGCTCTCCCATTGCCAGTCCAAGAGGTGCTCCTCCTCTAAGGAACACGGCCTCGGAATGCTCCCTCTCACAGCATTTATTACACCAGACCAGAACTGTCTTGATATCCTCCAAGATTACCCAGATCACTAGATGAGGGACTGTCTGGCTCATTCACCACTGTCTTTTCAGCACTTAGCCAAATTTGTGGTGTATATAGGCTCTGGAGCAGTATCTGAGAAATGAGTGAATGAAAGAGATTTTCTTCGAACCATCTGTCTGATGAATCATAACCGAGGTTTCAACCAACCAGGACCCCAATCCTTTTCTTTTATACACTATTTGGTTAAACCTCATCTTCCCCCCTCCCTTTGTCCATCACCATCCCATACACAAATGACTGCATCTATGACCTAGCACAAGTATCATTTTGACCTGTCAAGGCTACTTCAGCCCGACTTCGTCACTGCACATGCCTGCTATGCTTCCCAGACTTCTGCCTTCCACAAATGTGATCGGCCTGTCCTCAGTGTTCTTTCTCATTCAAGTCGCTAACTGCAATGAACACACAGGGCCCCACGGTTCACAACAGAAGCTCTCCAGTTTGACACCAACCCATTAATCATCACTGCCGCATCACTCAGCCAAGTAAGCCCACCTGATCAGTGTGACTGGCCAACATTTCTCCAGCTTGTCTACAAAAATACTGTGCAAGTTCCAACTAAAATAGATGCTTTACTGATACTCAGAATATCATGACCAAAATACCCTAGCTAATCACCCCATCCAAGAAAAAAAATGAGGTTATTCTGCCCTGCCTGGTTCTGAGCCAAACCCATGGTGGCTCCCAGTGATAATTCTTTCCTTTCTTCGCTTTTTTTTGGGGGGGGGGTACTGGGGATTAAACCCAGGGGTATTCTACCTCTGAATTGTACCCCCAACCCTATTTCATTTTTTATTTTGAAAAAGGATCTTGCTAAATTACCACACACTAGCCAGGCATGGTGGCGCACACTTGTAATCCCAGTACTTGGGAGGCTGAGTCTAGAGGATCCGGGTTCGCGGCCAGCCTCAACTACTCAGTGAGGCCTCCACAACTTAGTGAGACCCTGTTTCAAAATAAAGAATAAAAAATAGGGCTGGGGGGTGTAGCTTGGAGGTAGAATGCCCCTGGGTTCAATCCCCAGTAACATAAATAAATAAATAAATAAATAACCACACACTGACCTGGAACCTATGATCCTCCTGTCTCAGCCTCCCAAGTACTAGGATTACAGACAGGTGCCACCTCACCAGCTTCAAGACTACAAGCTCTTGAGCAGCTAAGTAAGCATTTGAAAATGCTAGCCCACTTTTTCCTAATGCTGAAAAGAGAAGTATCTGAATGTGTGGGTTGCTAAAGAAGACTTCACGAAAGAAGGTGAGTTCTCTGGAAAACTATGATGCATAGGACCAACAAAGCTTGATAAAGGACAGAGGGAGAATAATCAAACCTAAATGTGAATAAGAGAGACAGCAAGGCTGAATGAGAGTAACAGAGACAGCAAGCCAGAGGCCTACTAAGAAACCTGGGACAAGCAAGAACTAATACAATGCAAGTTCTTCCTGCCAGGCTGCCTCCTTGGTCAGAAAGGTCAACCACAGCTGGGCTTCTGCCTGAATCTTGATTTTAAATACAATAAAATACACACACTAGATTAGGCAGAGCCAGAAAGTAATCCTTATGTAAAAGACAGATGTCAGAATGGCCAATCTAGTTTCTCTGAAGCACCTTCCAATGACAAATCCACACTAGGATTATGTGTAACGGGCAATTTTGTTGCAAAGGACTATTGTGCAACGTTTTCCCATTTCTCTTCCAGAAAAATGCAGAGGTAATTATGTACTCATAGCCAGTGTAGCAAATCAGTTAAATTAAACCTGTATTTCATCTAACTCATATACAATATGAATAACATAACTAACTTTTCTAATTTCATACTCTAGTACTCCCAAGTAAATAAAAGGGGAAAAAAAGTAAAGTTTCCCCCTACAAATAGAATCTGTCACTTCCTAGGATGTGCACTTTTCAGCTCATGCATCCTAAATGCATGTGGAGATATTATATGCACTTTCTATTTAGCAATTTAATTATATCTTTGCATTCAAAGAGTGGCAATGGTTTGCAGTAATAATCAGGTGAAAGCATTCTAACATTAATATGCTGGAATCCGATGTGTTAATTTGATGCAACTTTGCCTTGACAATATGTGATTAATTTGTTCTCAGGCTAGCCCTGCTCCCAGCTCTGACAGTTTAAAATGCTGGGTTTCTTTATCCATATCGCTATTTGACACGCCTTAGCCCACTGCTTTGCTAAGACCACTGTTAATTTGTAATGAACTTGCTTTTCAGGGGGGCTCCTTCATTTTTAATTCTGTCAGTGTCACCTCCTTGAGGAAAATTACAAGTTTCCGTAGGTGTGATTACTGCCAAGTGCTGCTGATAAGAGGTTTGAGAAAACAGGGCTTTATAAAGAAGTCTGTATTTAATCTGCTGAAACGGATTTATTGCCTCCAGACAGATAAATATAATACAAAGTTCTCTTATTTAAAAGTCATCCTCAAGTTCTCCCTCACCACCACCCCCTCCTAAACAAAAACACAGTTGCATTTCCAGGACTCAATAATGAGTCACTCAGGGAAAAGAGGTGAACGTGTAATAAATTTAGCAATAACGGCAATCCGTGTCATCAAATTAGACTTGTAGGGGAGTCTTACAGAACATATGAATACACTTTTCACAAGGTGGGGAAGAGGAAAAAAATCCCACTGAAACAATTACGGTTTCACCGCCTCTCTAACTAGCAAAAGAACAGCGCACAGCTCCACCCACCCATTTCCTTTGGGCAAACTGAGTGCTGGTAAAGTTAGAGATGGTCTAAATTTCTCCTTGGAACATGATCCTGACAATGCCTGATGACAGGAGATAGAAAGTTAAAGTCTTAAAAGATAATTCTTGCTGGGCGTGGTGACGCACATCTGTAATCCCAGTACTTGGGAGGCTGAGACGGGGAACCCAGGTTCAAGGCCAGCTTCAGCAACTTAGTGAGACCCTTTTTCAAAATAAAAACTAAAAAAGGGCTGTGGGTGTAGTTCAGAGGTAGAAAGAACGCTTCTGGGTTCAATCCCCAGTGCGCACGTGGATACGTGCGTGCGCGCATGCGCGCACACACACACACACACACACACACACACACACACGATCATAATACTTAATATAATAATGCAGAAGAGTAATAGCAGGCAGTCTGTGAAGCGCTTTTACAGGCTCTTTCCACAAAGCCTTCAACGTGACCACAGCAAGCAGGCGTAACTATCCCCATTTTTTTTCCAGGTGAGAAAACAGCCTCTCGAGATCATCAGAAGGATTTGCCATCAAGGAAAAGGTAGAACTTGGGACTGGGATCCACATCTTTTGACTGCTAATGCTCCATTTTTCTCCTTCACTGTCTACAGAATGGAATAGCCACCTTCTCTCTAGTCCACAGAATGAGCTAGGAAGTCTAACGCTGGATTCATTCTCCTTGGCTTCTTAGTCACTTTGCACTTACTCAGAGGCACACAGTTCTCCAGCAATGCGAGCCTTTCCACCATGAAGACTACTGCTGATACACCAGAGTTCCCCTTAGTTCCAAGACCACCTTTTTCTCTCTGTTTCCCAGCTCTGCTCAATGACAAAGCCAAGAAGAATGCATCCCGCTGCAGGCTCGGGCTGCACTGGCCTTACCCGGCATCTGCACCAAGATCACTGCTCTACTGTGTGACGAGAGGCTCCCTGCCTCTGTCTTCCCCACAGACTCTTCATGAAGAGGCATGTGAACTGTGGAACAGCTGCTCAAAGGAATGTAATCTAATCATTATTCGCATTATATACAAGCAAGGGAAATCAAAAGGGGCAAAAACAAAAAGCAAAATTACACCTTCACTATAACTGATGCTTAATGATGCAAAGATGACTTGGCATCTATCGCTCAAAGAGATACATGAAATTTTTTATTTCAAGTAGAGTCTTTATATGGAATGTTCAATGTTTCTTGTGGCTTGTGTAGGATCTAATTTGAAAGTTCCTTCAGAGAGATAGTAGCTTATTCATGTCTTTATTCACAGGATCTTGACAGTAGGGTTTGCTAAGTTTTTCACTAAATTAAAATAAACAGAACTGTTAGGAGGCATGTCTGTATCCACCTAAATATGGTCCACCTGGAGCAGCTCCATTCAGTGGGGCACAGGTCTGATCTGGCCCCAGCAGTGGCTGGTGCAGCAGGAACAGCTTCTGCTCCAGGTACCTACCTTCCCCACAAGGACACGACTCCAGGGCACAGACAGCATTCCCTATTCCCAAGTCTGCCTTGTCCACTGATCTGTGTCATAAGGAACCCTGGGGAACTGCTGCTGAACAACAGGAGGAAGGAGGTTGGCTCCAAGAGGAACTCAACTTTGAGCCAAACAAAGGCAGAAGATGTGTTTCCAGTAACAGGTATCACACCTGGAATGGACCCAAGCAATCTTGAAAAGGATGTACAGAAGAAAACAAAAATAAAAATGGGTAAAAAGAAAAAAAAACACTGAGAAGTACTGGTTTGAAAAAGTACACTGGAAAAAGGTTAATGCATGTATTTCAAAGATATAATAATCCCAGCATGGTGGTGCACACCTATGGTCTTTCGGATAATCTGCCCAACTCCTACTAGCAAGGCTGGGAAGAAGGGACACTGGGCCCAAGGGAAGTTAAATTCTTATTTCCCCCTGACCACACAGACAGTAAGTGACAAAGCTAGGACCCAAGTCTGTCTGACCCTTAATCCACCACACTCAGTCTCTTGCCCAAAGAATGCGTATGTCTGAGAAAACACATACATATACATGTCATCTGACAGAAGGACCACAAATCTGTATCTAGTATAATGTAAATGATACAAAAGTACAGAGGAAGTAGGTAGAGTAATAAGTGGTTCAAGTATCAAAGTGCTAACCAAGATGAGCTTTGCCCTGAGTTTTGAAGAAATTGCAGAAATGGGCTAGAGGTAGCCAAGGATAAAGAAATGGCTAGCCCAGAGGTGTGAAAAAATTAGAAATGGTTTGTGTCAGAGAACATAACTGTCAGGTAATAAGTAAAATGGGATCACAATGGGAGACAGGATGACAGAAAATTTGAAATCAGGCTGACCCAGGATCAAGTGCTATGCAAGCTTTCTTAACTGCTTGCTTTCAATCATGTTCAACAAATAATTATTGTGCACCTATGTGCCAGTTCCTTTGTAGGGTTTTCTCTTCTCTCTCTTGGTTTCCTCATCTAGAAAACAAGAATAAAAATCTCTCTTTGAGCCATCACGAAGCTTGGGTAAGAAGCGATGTGTTACTTATTAAAGTTGCATTCCTATGACAGGAAGGGAGGGGACGGGTAAGTAACAACTGTGCTGAACTCAGCAGTATAATCAATACTGGAAAGGGCATGGGGCAAAAGGTGCCACTGCTGAAGGGCTCTGCCTGCCCGGTGGAGGGGTTTAGTTCTGCCACCTCAGAGGACCATGGGTGTATTTAATCTGGCCGCCACTAAACAGGGCACACTTAAGTAAGAGGGCCAACCTGGAAGCCGTCACTGCAACATAAATGGGATATGAAAAGGTCCTGAACGAGGGAGTGACTGGTGAATTTGAGCAGTGTTAAATCTGACAGACACTGAGAAGGAATCACTGGCTGACCTCAGGGACACGCTCTGGGGAAAAAGAAGGAAAGTTCAACCACTTCGGATCTTTAAATAGTTTAAATCTCACCTTGGAAATAATCTTTCTTTGGAAATAATCCCGTAGACATTTCTGATTTCACAGAAAGAACCTTTGTTTTGCAAACAAAATACACTTTAATATTGTTTTGTTTTTTCTATAAGCAACATCCTTTCTCCTAGTCAAGTCTAAATACTGGTCTGTACAAATTACCCAGATCTTTCCAAGATTAAACTACAAGCTGCTTACTCTCACCCATGTCCCTCAATCATTCAGGCCTGAGGAAACAGAGCATACACCCTTTAAGGCCATAGCACATAAAACATTGTGTCATCAGTAGAACAGCAGCACTCTGTCCCCAAGCACCTCATTGTCTCCTAAATGGCTTTAGCTACAAATATTCCACCAGCAAAAAGACTTTATGAAAACCTCAGGGCGAAAGGAATGATCTCCACTTTTGCCGCCAATCCCTGTGGGAAAACTTGCAGCCACTTAAAACCTAGCTGAGAATTAACCTCACAATAACAAGTGAAGACCTTTGGGAACCCTCCACATACCCTGTAGGTAAAACACCTGGCAGGGAGTGCCTGTGTTCAAATGTGGGCTCCTCCCTTCCTAGCCACATGACCGAAGGCAAGTTACTTAACCTCTGAGTGCCTCAGTTTCCTCTCCTCTCACTGGGGATCATCGCAGCACCTCCTCACAGTGCTGTTGTGAAAAGTAATCAATACTTGCAAAGCATTTAGAATTGTGCCTGACACACTGGAAACTCTCAATATACACCAACTGCTATTATTCTATTTTTTTTTTTT
Organism: Glis glis; assembly: GCA_004027185.1. Taxonomy (NCBI): domain Eukaryota; kingdom Metazoa; phylum Chordata; class Mammalia; order Rodentia; family Gliridae; genus Glis; species Glis glis. Next base: position 1,471 of record PVJS01059121.1, on the reverse strand, counting down.
TTTTTGCGGTACCGGGGATTGAACCCAGGGGCGTTCTACCTCTGAGCTACACCCCTGGCCCTATTTTTTATACTTTACTTTGAAACCAGTTCTCACTAAGTTGCGGAGGGCCTCACTAAGTAGCTGAGGCTGGCCGTGAACCCGGATCCTCTGGTCTCCGCCTCCCAAGTACTAGGATTACAAGCGTGCGCCACCACGCCCAGCCTAACTGCTATTATTCTTGTTGTTATCATTTGAATCACTTAGATTCCCCCTCCCAAGACCTACTGAGTACTATGTTGGGTAGTATGTGCACAGAGAAGGGAAGAGAGGAATAGAAACACACAAATTTGTACTCTAAAGAGGCATATACAAAGCACTGTAAAAGTACAGAGGAGGAAGCCGCTGTCAGGTGAGCCAGGAAAATGTTATGGAAGAGGTGACTCCAAAAGAGGACAAGCAGGAATTTTCCAGAAGGGAAAAGTTATATGGCAGCAAATACATCGTGTTGTTTCTAATACACAAACCCTGAATCAGAATGTCTAGGTTTCTAGCAAAGGTAGATGGCTGCCTGGAAGGCTGTGCTGAAGAAGCCAGTGAGAGGCTCGCGCTTCCCTTTCTGGGGTTATATACTTGCACATGTGCAGTTCAGGGAGGCAGAACCCCCAAGATAGTCACTGAAAACCTAAATCATAAGGACTCCAGCCAGAATCTCCTTATCCTTCAACTCAGGACTTAACCACTCCACTAACATCTCCTAGTAAGACTTCAATATAGGCTCGGCTCCCTTCTCTTCCAAATTACTCAGTTCTTGTTTACCTCATCCAAGTCTGAGCTGGCTCTTTGAGGGCAGGGACTACCCTTTTATCAACACACCTCTGACTCTACCAAGAACAGAGTAAACATTCAATAATGCTTGATGAATGAATAATCTTCCCTGCCTACAGTATGGGTCTCCAAATATTCTTAACTGTCTCATACTGATCATAAAATTAGAAAATTCTAATGATGGACCAGACCTCATTTCTACTGCCTGGTTACAGCCTATAGATGAGATGATGCCTTCAAAGTCACTTAGAAAGCTAGTAATAGTAAGTAATGGAACCCTGGTCTCACGAATGGATCTTTTTCTAGATGCAAGCTGGAAAAAGCTGAGCCTATTAATTTTTTTCGTATGTTCTATGTTAGGAAAACTAGAGATTCTTATGTCCTACTAACATTCAATATATTTGATAAGTAAACAAAATGCATTTGAAAAATATGTAACACACTTGGTTCTTCTTAAATAGTAAAAACTCCAAAATGAGGTAAAGTGGATTCGAAGCTAGCCGGTATTCACATAGAGATAATATCTACATCATAGACTTAAAGTGAGGATTACATGCTGTGTAGATTAGATGCATGCTGCCTGGCACAGAGCAAGTATTCATGCAACAGTAGACACTATCATTATCTTTATCTGTTATTTCTTTTTTTTTTTTTTTTTTTTTTT
>PVJS01059120.1:0-11597 GCA_004027185.1 Glis glis | reverse complement strand
GGGGGCGTAGCGCGGAGGTAGAACGCCCCTGCGTTCAATCCCTGGTACCGCAAAAAAAAAAATTTTTCTTCTGCCAGATTCATTAGTCTATCACCTTTAAGTTCAGCTTCACAGAAGGTCTCAGGACATGGAAAAATGTATAAAAGTTCTTTGACAGAATGTAACACATGTGACCTCTGTCTAATTTCCAATAGCTTCCTTATTCTCATCTGAAACTTCATGAGCACAATCTTTACATTCCTATCAACATTCTTGTCTTCTGAGCCCACACCAGAATTATCCATTAAGTTCTGCTGAGAACATTCTAAGCCTTTTCCAGCCTGTATCTCCAAACATTTCCAAACTCCTTCTGCAAACCAGTTCCAAAGACTTTGAACCCCAGGATCAGGTATTATTATAAGAATGACTCTACTCACAACACCAATTTATGTGTTAGTCATCTGTGCATCACTGTGATCAAAATGCATGACAAGAACAGCTTAGAGGAGGAAAGGTTTATTTGGGTTCAGAGTTTCAGAGGTTAAATCTGTGTTCAGCCATCCCCCCCCCAAGGCAGAAACATCACAGTGGCAGTATATGGCAGAGGGAAGCTATCCAATGAAGATTGTATTAGCTTATAAGGATTGTCTGATTAAACAGGCAGAGGAAATCTCAAAAGAGCAAAGTATTCAAACTGCACCATGGATATTGATATCCACATTTGGTGAATTCTACATTGAATTTTGGGAACAAAAATTAAAGCAGAGAGACTTTATAGATTTGCAATTTGTCCAGAAAGACATGTGTAAAACTGGGACCCAGAGCTATAATGTTATTAAAGAAAGTAAAATGGCTAAAAGGAGGCCTCATGATAATGGCGGTGGTTCATGCTGTGAACGGTACCACTGAGAATAGGATTCACCTGAACTCCTCTGAGGTGGACACACTCATCCACAGAGTGGATAAAGTCACTCTGAGTGAGGCAGGGTCCATGGCCGGGGCTGCAGAGACCTGGGGAGCTATTGAAGAGGTCACACTTTCCTGGAGGGAGATGACTGGAATTCATTAACAGCCAGGTGAGGCCATTATCAGACCCGCCAGGCATCCAACTTAGCCAGGAGCTCCCAGTTACTATGATCTTCATGGGCTACCAGAATGTGAAGGATAAAGAAAAGACCAAGAAGGTGCTGGAGTTCCAAGACACCATACTCAGGCCCAGTGGCAATGCCTGCTGGTTTGGGGCAATCTTGTGACTGTGTTGAGTCTGCCATGTTCCATAGACTTAAATATATTGAAGATAAAAGTGGGCTCAAGGGCAGTAAAATAAATAAATAAATAAATAAATAAAAAGGTGTAACTACCTTTTCTTTTCTGCTTGATTGGGTTAAGCTGTGTTCTGATAAAACAACTATGAAGAATATAAAGTATTTCATCTTACTGAAAAGGAGTTTCCTTCTAAATTAAAATGATTTCTATGAGGATTGTTTTAAATATCAATTTTAAAAAAATATTAAAACAAAAGGAAACCCAATAAATAAAAGGAGATATTTATTGGTGTAAGGAGGTATTTAATACAAAAAGTTAAAAGGAAGATGAAAATACCTTTAGATAGGATTTTGTATGGCAATATTTTTGTTCTAAATGACTGAATTATTCCATAGGGGAAAAGAAAGATGAGGACAAAAATCAGAGAGTTAAACAAGTTGCAGAGTATTTGAGAAAGTTGCAAATGATTTGTAAAGGATAAGACATATAAAAGAAATTTTGTATGTGTAATAAGGTTAGTTATAATTAAAAGTAATTATTTAAAGGGTTTTCTAAGCCAGGCGTGGTGGTGCACGCTTGTAATCCCAGTACTAGGGAGGCCGAGACAGGAGTATCGCAGGTTTGCGGCCAGCCTCAGCAACCTCGTGTGGCCCTCTGCAAATTAGTGAGACCATGTTTCAAAATAAAACATAAAAATAAGACTGGGGGTATAGCTCAGAGGTAGAATGCCCCTGCGTTCAATCCTTAGTATCACAAAAAATAAAAATAAAGGGTTTTCTATGAGTCACATTTAATGTTTTGATTCTATATTTGAAACAATTAGGTTTTCTTAAGATATTGATCTGTTCTTGGTAAAATTTTACAAAAACTACCCTAGAAAGTAAAAATTTATTTTTTCATTTTATTAAGGCAATTTTCTGTGTTTTCTTTAAAACAACAGGGTTTTTTTTTTGCTCTAGGTAACAATTTACTAAGAACTAGTTTAAACAAAATTTTGCATCTTTATCAAGATAATCTCTTGTGTTTACCGTCATTGTTAGACCTTTGGTTACTTAGCAAACTGCATCTTAGCAGAATCAGGGTTTGAATGCCTTTTTACAGCCTGTTAAATGATCACTTTATAACTCAAGATAAATGAACAACTATTACTTTGGGTTATTATAATATATTTGACACTCTATATATCTGAATACATCTAATATATCTAATATGCTGCGTGTCTGAGATTTATCTAAAATATTTCAGAAAAGTTTATAAAGTTAAAGATATATAGGTTTCATATACATACAAGTTAATCAGTAAGTGATCTCTTGTACAATGTGCATTGTTTCTAAACCTTTGGTAATGTTAATTAATATTGGCTTCATCTTTTTCTTAAATATATTTGCATTTCCCAAGTATCTTCTGAAATGCAAAGCTTAAAGAGCACTTTACCAAGCTGGTGTCCTCTAAACAAAAATTGTTAATAATGATAGACTGTTTTTAGGTTTATATTTGTGTGTTCCTAAATTGTATTATGATCATCTTTAAGCAAAGATAATTAGAGATTCTCAAACACTTGGCATTCCAAACCATGACACTCTGTTGATTAAAACTTGGGTATTAATTACATAAGTAAACAAGTCAAATTTAAATGGAAATTCGTTTATACAATCTAACATTGTCAGAACTATTATACAAACTGGATTTGTTTTGGCCCTGATAATTCTATTTTGCATTTCTCTTGTAATTCTTTGTAACTGGTATCTGTTAACATTTTACAGAAGTATAAATTCTAGCAGAAAAACCTAAATAGTGTTTTGAGATGATAGCCATCACCGGCAAAACAGGCTACAACCTTGACCCCTATTCATTAACAAGGACAGGTGAAACTGACCTACTGGGTGTTCAACAACTGGGACTTGGAGAACAATCAGGAGATAAAAGGGCTAAGGAGAGAACAGCCAATATTTTGGTCCTCACCCTCCAAGGTCAAATAGGACCCAGGGGTGATGGGACGCCTAAGGGCCCTGCAACTCTCATAAGTCATCTGACCTCCTGAAACAGGGGTATCAGAAAGTCACCAGAGACTGGGAGCCACCAGCACATATTCTACAAAAAGGAGGGTCATCAGAGAGGGAAATGTCCCCTATGCTTCAAGGGAAATCATGTGGTCAGCAAGACCATGGCTCATCCTGTCAGATAGCACAATGGTAGAGGAAAAGCCTCATACAGTCCCTGAGAGTAAATCTAAGGAGCCTTGACTGACCTAAACGGCAACATAATTTTATAAAAATTTGTTTGTCCAATATTGGGCTAACTACTTGGTTTTGAACACCCAGAAGGATAGTATAACCAAAAAGAGTGTGCTATTCTGGGGTATAAAGAAAGAGTCATACTCATGGAGCCATTTAAAAGACTACCCACATAATTTAACTAGATATCTTCTGACTTTGGCTCCTTCTTATATTCTACATTATTATTTATAATGGTGCTTCTGCTTTTAAGCCCACAGAAGAAATAATATGGCACTGATTTCCAAAACTTCTGAGCTTTATAAAATGCTATAAAACTAAACCAATCCTTCTTGAGGTTTTGCAGGTCCAGGACCACTGGACCCCTAAAGAAGAAACAAGATGCTTGATTTACAGATGGCTCTGCCAAATATGTAAAAACAAAGGATATAATCATGGACAACTCTTAAAATACGCAAATTATTAGTACTAATGGGCAGGGTAATAGTAGTCAAAATTATAAATGCTAAATTATATGCTATGCTATTTGTTTTTAAAATGTAGAATGGATTAACTATTTATATTATCAATAGAGATTTTTTGGCTATACTAAAAATACTAATAAAGGAATAGCTAAACAATTAGTTGTTATTAGCCAAATGACATGGGAAAATAGATTAACTCTACAAAGATTAACAACCCTAGCAAATGAACTCACTAAAAATCAGGAAATAGATGATCCCTTCACTAATCTAATGGAACAATGGTTCGGTAATGGAAAGGAATAATGACATCTTTCATGACCTCTCTTATCATTGTTATAGGAGTGACGATTTTGGTAGGATAGTGTATGATCCCTGCATATGAGGATTAGTCTAGAGACTTACAGAAACAGCCATTACAAAACAACCTCTGCCAACATACAATGATAACCTTTTTCTACTTACAGACTCAGATCACGAAAGTCAGCTCATGTTAACATAATTTGAAGAAAAAAAATAGAAGTGCATAATAAAACGGGGAAATTGTAAGAAAGAAAAGCAATCTTTTATCGAAGGTACAAGATCACATAGAAACTGGCAGGCTTCCATTTTGTAACTGTAGCTTAGGTATCCATTTTGTACATATGTCTCTATGTTCTACTCCTGGATATACTGGTTTTGTGTTTCTTCTTCTGTAAAATCTACCCAGTGAAAAAATAGCCAACTGGATTATACTGTAAAAGCCATACTCCAGCCAATAGGGAACAGTGTAATGGCCTTGTATTAGGGAATAAAAGGCTGAGTGGACTGCCCACTCAGTGTGCTTGCTGTATTGGTGTTAAGGTGGCTCCACACCCTCCTGCACAGAAGTAAATTGCCTTGCTGAGTTACTTTTGATTTCATGAGTTTTTATTTGCAGCTTCACTAAAGTTCCATTTCTAACACTCAGCATGTGCTATACCACTGAGTTAAATTTCCAGCACTGGAAACTTTATTAGAACTTCTATATAAATGATTCTGCAACAATCTTTCAATATCCAGTCCAAATGGTTCTTCCATTATGAAAATTCCTCTGTTCCAGAGTTTAGCAGTCCTTTTTTGGTGGCACCACTAAACCTAATATATATCTCTATAATTGCAGTTAGAACAATATATTATAAGTTATTTGTGTTACATACTGCTCCCTGAGCAGAAAGGGAGCTTTTAGAATGCATCCTGTTTTGGATTTCAGTTTGTATTTCTGGATACTTGCATTAGCTTTTTCAAATTGTGCCAAGCATAACCAGGAGGAAAGTAAAGTTCTGTTAGCACAATAGATTCATAATCTCAGTTGCTTAAATTTCTGATTTATAAACAAAGAAAAGAACCATGTATTATAAACATGAAATTACAGAACAAAGATTATTATCTACATAATTTTAAAATTAAAATCTCATTTTCATATTTTATTTTATGAGAATGAATTGACTATTATAAATGCTACTGGTCAAGCCAATAAAACCCATAATCAAAGACAATGAATGATTAACTTAAAAAGTGATTTACACTTGAAGGATTGTTTTCAGAAATTATCTTAATGTGATTATGTATCAAACAATTATGTAAACAATTTTTCAGACCTCAAGAACATGGAGCAAGTGTGATGTGCAGGACTGCAGCCCAGTCCATGGGATTCACTCATTAAGCAGAGTGCAAGCTACCTACTGGAAAAACTGGGCATGATTTAATGATGTGCAGTATAATAAAGTTTTGTCATGAAAAATGTTTTATTCCAAACTTGGTCACTCATTTTAATATTTAAATCTACTAATTCATGCTATACACACAACAGTCCCCTCCTCTCTCAACATTATTTTAATATTTTTATCATATGTGACTAATGGTGGATGAATAGATTTTCAAGGATGGATTAGGGGGCTTTTTCTGTAAAAATCCAGGATATGATGGAATTATTTCTAAAACACATCAACACTTTTCTGGTTTTCAGTGATACCTATTATTTTAAGCTAAGGGATTCTTTAGCAGTCTAGTCGTTACAAAGCTTGTTTTTGTTCAAAGTGGTTATAAATGAATTATTGACTGTAATTATTAGTCCCTTTCAGCTGATGATATACTATTAAATAAATATTTCATATAAATTCTACACTGAAATTTATAAGAATAAAAGTCATTGATCTCAGACCAGATCTCAATGGGCTTCTATTATATTTGAAGGCATCTCCCCTTTCTTCTCTACCCATCCCCAATATACACATGCTTTCCTGGAAGTTCCATTTAGAATATGAACAATCTTCAATTATCAAACTTAGAATATATTCATAGGTGTATATGATAGGAAAGGAAGAGCTCCTATACTTTGCCATTTAGCTTCCTGTAATATTTTGCCATATCAAAGAACACTGAAATTTTATTTATATTTTGGGTCTCAAATATACTTTTGCTTATGAGCTTATCTTTCCCTTTGCAAGCATTCTAGTTTGTTCTCCAATGGAAAATGGAAATCAGCAGATTGAAGATATACATTATGTCACCGTTGAAGAGGGCACAGATGGCCGGGCGTGGTGGCGCACACTTGTAATCCCAGTACTTGGGAGGCTGAGACAGGAGGATCCGGGTTCGTGGCCAGCCTCAGCTACTTAGTGAGGCCCTCCGCAGCTTAGTGAGACCCTGTTTCAAAATAAAGATTGAAAAATAGTGCTGGGGGTGTAGCCCGGAGGTGGAATGCCCCTGGGTTCAATTCTCGGTATTGCCAAAAAAAAAAAAAGAGGGCAAAAATGAAGCTTCAATCAGAACTAAAAAATGTCATGGCACATAAAAAGTGTTTTTTCCCTAAAAATTTTGCATATGATTAATTTAGAGCAAGCTTGAAGGTCCATACAATATCAGTGGAACAGAGATGTTTTCCTTTATGTTTACTACCCACAATTCTTTCATTCATTCATATAATAAGTATATATAAGCACCTACTATACACATGGCATTGTTACAGGCACTGGGGAAATAGCAGTAAATAAATAGACAGAAACCTCTGCCCTCATTGAGCTTACATACTTATGGAGAAAAGAAGAATATAAGCAATATAAATAAGTAAATTACATAGCATATTAGTATGTGATACGTATCAAACAACAACATGTGTCAGAAATGAGGAACTGGGGGTATAATTTCATACCTATGGTTAGTGAAAAAAGTCACTGAGCTGGTGACATCTGAAGAAGATCAGGAGGCAATAAAGTGATCCATATGGATTATCTGGGGGAAGAGAATTTCAACTACAAGGAAAAGCAAATTCAACAGCTTTGAACTTCACTGTGGAGGAACAGCAAGGAGGCCAATATTGATGGATGACAGTAAGAAAGTTTGAGAACTTGAGGACAGAGAAATAAGGAAATCAGATTGTGTTGGTTTTTATGCTTACTGAAATGGGAAATCATTGGAGGATTCTGAGCAGATGAATAACATGATCTGACATGCCACAGATATTAAAAGCAAGATTTGGTAAATCTTACTAGTTGGAGCGTATTTCCTTTGTTTCCCAGCCTCAGTGAGATCTCTACTCCTTTTCAAGTAAAACTGGAATATTCCTTCTTATCTCTGTTGGGACTGCCACTATTTTTTTTTCTCCCACTGTTTTTCTGTAATTGTATTTTATGTTGTAAGCTATCAAGGTAGACAACTGAAATACAAATACATAATAACAAACTATTAAAATTATGAATTCAAACTTCATAATGATGAGCAAAAGGCTCACATTACTACTATGTTCATTATTGCATGGCCACAGGCTTTTACAGAATGCAGCTATTTATAGAATTGAATTCAATTTCTCTTCAAACTTTATCATCAGCAGTGTAGATAAGCGATGCCATAAGGCATAAAAAACCTTTGTCTTATTGCTAAAAGGTTTAAACTTTCCACTTTAGAACGGGGAAATAGGAAATAGTTCTGCCAGTTCTGAGTTATTTCGAAATGTAAATGTATTAATATGAGCTTCACAATTAGCACCATATTTAGGTAAATTGTCTGGGAAATGTACCTCTGCTGATGCTGAAGAAATTTTCTTCAATATTTGATTAATAGGATAGTAGTATGATTGGTCTGCACTATGACAGCTATACTTTAAAAAGAAAAGCACTATTCCAAAATATCCTTAAAATAAACCGTTATGATTTTACAGAAACATAAGAAAGGTAAAAATAAATTATTGAAAGGCTTGAATATTTATCGTGGAACTATCTTTAAGTCCTATTTTTCCCTAAGAAGATCAACATTCAAGCCAGGCCTGGAGGCCCACCCTGTCATCCCAGTACATGAGAGACTGAGACAGGAGTATAATAGGTTTGAGGCCTGCCTCAGCAACTTAACAAGACACTGTTTCAATGTAAAAAGAAAATTAAAGAAAGAGCTAGGGGTGTAGCTCAAAATACAATTATAGATGAAAGGAAATTTGAAGATGTTATGTTTTGTTTTGTTTTTATTTGTAGTGCTTGTGATTGAACCTAGGGGTGTTCTACCTCTGAACTACACCCTCAGTCCTTTATATTTTTTTTAATTTTGAATCAGGGTCTCATTAAGCTGCCCAGGCGAGCCTCAAACCTGTGATCTTCCTATCCCAATCTCCCGAGTACTGGGATTATAGGCATATGCCACCGTGCCAGACTAAAGATGGTATGTTTTAACAAGGAGGGTGGTTTTGATCTAAGTGAAAAGACTTAAAAGAAAGGAGGAAAAGATTCAAGTTAAAGATCAATTAGGTTCTAAACAGAAACACTTTAAAGCTTATTTTCCTGAGGCATTATTCATGTTACTCCAATCTCTGGTTAACAAAATCCGGTGTGCCAAAATGGATAATTTTGTGTTAAATGAGATAATTAGTAACTTCCATTTAAATCCTAAAGACAGGATGGATACATGTTCATTAACTGGCACAAATAAAATCTCAAGTCCCAATATACAAGCCTGGATAACTATATTTGGCAAACAGTCCTGGGTAGACAAAGGTGGATAGGTAAACTAAATCAATCAAGTCAGCAATTCTTTTTTTTTCTTGCGGTACTGGGGATGGAACCCAGGGGCATTCTACCTCCGAGCTACATCCCAGCCCTATTTTACTTTTTGTTTTCAAACAGCATCTCACTAAGTTGCGGAGGGCCTCACTAAGTAGCTGAGGCTGGCTGCGAACCCGGATCCTCCGGTCTCAGCCTCCCAAGTACTGGGATTACAAGTGCGCGCCACCATGCCCAGCTAGTAATTCATTTTACCTGCCCTCCTCTCTTGCTAACCAGGTCACTTTATTTTTTTAATTTATTTATTGGTACATTGTAGTCATACATCTTGATAAGTTTCAGGGTGGTAGAAGTATACATGCACACATCAGGCAATTAGCTCTTTCTTTTTTATTTATTTATTTATTTATTTTTGCGGTACCGGGGATTGAACCCAGGGGCGTTCTACCTCCGAGCTACACTCCCGGCCCTATTTTTTTTATCCTTTGTTTTGAAACCGGGTCTCACTGAGTTGCGGAGGGCCTCACTAAGTAGCTGAGGCTGGCCACGAACCCGGATCCTCCGGTCTCAGCCTCCCAAGTACTGGGATTACAAGCGGGCGCCACCATGCCCGGCTTCAATTAGCCCTTTCTTTAGTGATTTTGCCTGCTACTCTTTTCAGGTTTCAATGTGCATGGCTGACAATTCACTTTCCAAATGCATTCATTGTGCTACCAGCATTCAAAATTTTTGAATCTTTAAGATGAATATTAAGAGATCCCTTAAAATGAAACAATAATGATATGATTTTCTGATATGATTTCACAAAATTTGACAAGATATGGGGGGAAATTTTGTGGGGTTAAGAAGGTCCTTAACTCTGCATCCAAACTCACATGAAACAAATAGAGTGTGATGGTAGTGAATAATGGAATTATGAATTGGAGTCAAACAGATTTGAATTTGAACCTAAATTCTGACAATTGCTTTGTGACGTTGGACATTTTGGTTAATTATATTTTATTCAACGTTAAAACAGTGATGGCAATAGGGTTTATCTATATGTTTATAATCAATATTAGGAAAAATCTATGTAGCTGGGTGTGGTGGCTCACGTCTGTTAATCTCAGTACTTTGGAGGCTGAGATAGGAGGATGGCAGGTTCATGGCCAGCCTCAGCAAGTTAGAGAGACCCCGTTTCAAAATAAAACAATAAGACCTGGGGATGTGGACCAGAGGTAGAACACCCTTGGGTTCAATCCCCAATAACCCCAAAAAGAAAAAAATTATGTAAAGTCCCAGACAAATACAGTGTTAGTCATTATTATTAACTTTGAAATTATTTTCACAAGGTTCAATTCCACTAGCTTGCAATAGCATATACTGTCTTCTACTCAGGGTCCACCTAATAAAGTGTTGTGTGATCCGGAAATGTTTCAAAAATTACCTGGAAGGCTGGGCGTGGTGGCGCATGCCTGTAATCCCAGTACTTTGGGAGGCGGAGACCGGAGGATCCGGGTTCGCGGCCAGCCTCAGCTCTCTCTCTCTCTCTCTCTCTCTACTTTGTGAGGCCCTCCGCTACTTCATGAGACCCGGTTTCAAAATAAAGTATAAAAAATAGGGCCGGAGGTGTAGCGCGGAGGTAGAACACCCTGGGTTCAATCCCCGGTACCACACACAAAAAAAAATTACCTGGAACATTATAAGTGCTAAATGCTATTTAGGTGTCTATTAAATAAATTAATTAAATAAGCTTACTTGTAAAAGAAATATTTGGAGTTTAGAGGAAATCCCAGGAGCAGGTTTTCTGTTCTATTATTACTATAAAATATTTACCTGGTATTGTCTATGAACTATGAAGACGGTATGTAATTTGGCTCTTCACCTATATCTTTTCTCCGGTCGACTTCTTTACCTGCTTCGAACATAAACTGCTTGATTATACTACTGCTATGAAAACTTTGTGAGGTGTTACAATTTATGAGACAAGAGTATGATCCAGGTGTGGTGGCACACACCTGTAATTCCCGTACTTGGGAGGAGAAGATAGGAGAATCCCAGGTTCAAGGCCTTGCCTCAGCAATTTAGCAAGACCCTTGGCAACTCAACAAACCGGTTTATAAATAAAAAATAAAATAGGACTGGGGGTGTTGCTTAGAAGCAGAATGCCTCTGGGTTCAACCCTCAGAAAAGAAAAAGAAACAAGACTATGGAAGGCTGGAAGAAGTTAAGAAATTGATTGAGCTGTTTGAGGACAGAGACCAATTTTGTTTTCTCTTTTCATTTCTAGGACTAAGGCATTGCTCTATAAATAAATCAACAAACCAATGAATGAATAAAGCCAATAAGGGGCTCAATTTTGAACATATAAAAGTATCTGTAACAAGTTAGCGAATAAGGGATGATTTCCCAAATTAATTCTTGCATTATGTACTAAACAATCCACATTCTATTCCAGACCTGTTTTCTTTACACATATAGAATATAGTGCTAATATAGCTTTTATTTCCAAATCAAGAAGAACTAGAGAACATCATGCTAAGTGATATTAGTAAGTCACCAAGAGTAAAAAGTCGGATGTCCCCCCTAATCTGTGGGAGCTAGATAGAATGGGACTTAGAAGGGACTTAGAAGGGAAGAAGAAGAAATCTTTAGATGGACAAAGAAGGTGA
>PVJS01059119.1:0-11597 GCA_004027185.1 Glis glis | reverse complement strand
AAAAAAAAAAAAAAAAAAAAAAAAAAAGAATAAAAAAACATAGGGTTAGGGGTGTAGCCCAGAGGTAGAATGCCCATGGGTTCAATCCCTGGTACCGCAAACAAACAAACAAAAAAGACAAAATAAAGAATAAAAAATAGGGCTGGGGGTGTAGCTCGGAGGTAGAATGCCCCTGGGTTCAATCCCCAGTACTTCAAAAAAAAAAAAAAAAGAAAAGAAAACCTAATGAGTGGGGCAAGGTATTATTGCTAGGGTCCCTGTTATAAGATATGAGAGGAGGAGCTAAATTATTTTCAGTTGCTTCTAAGGACAGGTTGGAGGCAGATGAGTGAAAATAATAGATAGATTTCAGCTCCAGGTAGGACATACCTTTCTAGTCACGGTGGTTGCAATAGCCAACCAGATGCCTCTTGCAGTAGCCTGCTCTTGTCAGTAGAGGTATTCCAGTAGAGACCGGACAGCTGTCTGCTAAGCTTATTACTGAGGAAACTGCTCTCTGGGTGGAAAGGAAGTTTGGATGGGTCACTGTATCATTGATTCCTAACCTTGGCTCCTTGTAATTGCCTTGGAAGTTTTTGGAAAATGCAGACTACTGGACCCCACTAGGGAAGTGCAGCTTTAGGTCTGGGGTGGGCCCAGGAAGGGATTTTTTTTTCTTTTTTGGTGCTGGGGATTATGCACAGTACCTTGAGCTTGTTCTACCACTGAGCTACACCACCAGCCTGTATCTGTTTTAAAGCTTGGATCTAGTTTTCAAAGCTCCCTAGATGGTCTTGATGACCAACTCTTAAGTTTGGGATCATTGGCCAAGATGACCTCTCAGGTTATACCCAACCATAGGATTCTGTGGTTCTGCCACCTGGTCCTCTGTGGTGTCTTCTCATCACGTTCTTTTCAGTGTATTAGTCAGTTTTCGATCACTAGACCAAAATACTGGAGGCAGCTCACTTTGTAAAGAGAAAAGGTTTATTTAGCTCACAGTTTTAGAGGGCTCAAGGGCATGGCGCCTACATTGGCTTTATTCTGGTGAGCGTTATGTTGCATCATGGCACATAGCAAAGACAGGATCCTGTGTAGGAATGACAATCACATCTTGAGCCAGGAGCAGAGAGAGCTGGGCAGGGCTAAACTCAGGTTCTTTAGCAACCCTTTATGAAGACTAAGTCACAAGAAATACCTCATACCCCCAATGACCTAAGGACCTTCCCCTAAACCTCGCCTCTCAAGGATTCTCAGCAATGCGACCCCAAGGACCAAGCCTTTAACCACAGTGGACCCTTGGGGGACACAAACCATATTTAAACCATAGCACTCAGCCTCTGTTTAAAGAAGCAAAATCGCTGCATCTGTGCAGAGCTGCTGGGTGGCATCCAGGTGGGGCCTGTGAGTGTGTACTGATGCGAGGGTGCAGATCTGGACGGTGGTGGTGGTGGCAAAACAGGATGGGAGAGATGCCCAGTTCTCTTCTCATCCCTCTCCCATGACCCCAACCCTCCCCCCTTCCCATTGGAGGCAGAGTAATCTGTGGTCCCTGGCGACCAGTAGTGATGAACCTGGGTTTGACTCTTGGTTTACTCGTTCATTTGTCTGGTAAATGGATATGAAAGCCACTGAGGATACACCAGAAAGGGATGTTGTAGAACATGGAAAACGAAATCAGGAGGGAAGAGCAGGGCAGGTGATAGGGAGGAATCAGGGAATTAGGCGATGGTTTGAAGGAGGGGAAGGAGGACTTAAGGAAAGGGAGAGGAGATTGGGGGTGTGTGAAAAGGGGAAGGACTTGGAAGTGGGGGCAGGGATGCCTCCGGGAACAATGGGATATAGTCACCAGAGGGGGGTAGACAAACAAACCGGGAGACAGTGGAGGCTTTGTTCTTTGGGTCAGCTTCATGTGGCAGCATGAAACTGTAATAGCCCCCTCCACCACCTCTTGCTCTGGGATGGTTTATGAGCTTGAGGCCTCCTGACCTCACACTTTGAGGGTCCCCTCTTTCCTCCCTGAGGGGCCCCCTGGGCTTTATCGCAGAACTCACCGCAATCCCACTCTGCTTTTGGAAGGGGTCCTGAGGGCTCCAGTGCCTCGTGTTCATTGATGCCAGCACACAGTAGGTGCTCGTGAGGCTTTGAATGAACAATGACTGAATGAATGAATGGGTGGTGGGGTGGGTGGACGCCTGCTGCAGACTCTAGGCTGTGCTGAAGTGCTAGACCAACACCTCCACAGAAGGAAGAGAGGCAGCTCGGCTTGGAAGCCTATTTTGGTGGGTTGTAATCCTAAATGCTGAGCAGGGCTTCCAGAATCCCTCCCGCTGCAATTTAAAATGTGTGCCTCAGAAACAGAGCCGTTGCCTGGCACTGCCGATACTATATCACTTCACAGATTTGAAAACCATCATTAAGTCATTTCTTTCAGCCTTCTCTCCATTCATTCAGATAACAATCGATTACTTTGGTGCCTACTGTGTTCCAGGCATTGTGCTGGGCCAGGGGGCTGCAAAGGTGCTTCAGTCCCGGTCCTAACTCTCCAGGACTGCCGTTAGCCCAGAATCTCCCACTAAGTGTGCCCCCAGCAGGGGTGTTAATCGATTGAAGTTTCACATATACACGTATGGTCTGTGTCAGATAAGTTTAGGAAATACAGTCAGCTCTCTGTTTCTGTAGGTTCTACATCTGTGGATTCAGCTTTCTGCAGATTGAAAATATTAGGGGAAAAATGTGTCTGTACTGGACATGTTTTCTTGCTTTTATTCCCCAAACAATACAGTATAACAACTATTTACATCGTTTTAGGTAATATAGGTAATCTAGAGATGATTTAATACTCAGGAGTATATGTATAGATTATACACAAATATTACACTATTTTATACAGGGGACTTATGCACCTGCAGATTTTGGTATCCAAGGGAGGTCCTGGAACATACCTAGGGGCAGCTGTACTGGGTTCAAAATAATTCTTAGACTTTAAAGCTTTTAATACGTTAATGTGCATAAAAAGTTGTCAAAGAGGTATATTGCATGAAGTCTTTATCAAACATATTTGAATGCAGACCATTTTTTCAAGGACTATACTAGAGGGTCATTAACATTTGTTAGAACACACTTTAGTGCTCCAGGGTTTCTCAGAGTCCAGCCCCTGTCTCTGGTAGGCCTAGCCAGGCACCTCCACGAGGGTATTTGTTTGGCAGCTGTCCTCCCTCAGGAAGGAGATTGCCCAGGCTGCATTGGCTGGCTGCCTGTTTTCAAGTCTCATTCTCCATCTGGGTCAGAAATTCTTTACAAAATAAAATGATGGGGCTGGAAGGGACCAGGGAGCTGCCTCCTCTATCTAGCTGTAGTTTCAGGGGCTTTCTGCTGACATTAGACAGTGGAGCAGGTTGGGCTTCTGCATAATGACCCTTTGGGGATCCTGGACTCCACTGAGTATCTTTCTACAACTTTTGCTTCAGGATCTGAGTGTGTTGCTACCCATGGGGAAGTAGTGATGGGCCATTGCAGATCATCCTTTCCCCACAAATGTTCCTTTCTTCCTTTCCCAGCCCTACTCTCCAAAAGGAGGAAGCTCATAAAGAATAAAGATTCCAAATAATGAGCATATAGTGAGTCCTTACTACACATCTGGCACTGAGCTAATCCCTTACATGCAAGACCTCATTTAATCTCAATATTGACCTAATGAAGAAGACATTTATTCCCTTTACACCACAGCAAAAACTGGGATGAGAGAAGGTAAGTAACTTCTCCCAAGGTCACACAGCAAGCCATGTGACAGATGAGTTGGTGCTCCTTTGGTTCACGCCTGGCCTACTTCCAGTGCTTAGCACCTGAGGACTTTCCCTGGCCTCAAGCCTTGGGGCCTGCTGGTAGGGCAGGTCAGAAGTGCTCTGAGCAGGACGTGGTGGTGCAGGTCTGTAATCCCAGTACTTGGGAGGTTGAGACAGGAGAATCGCAGATTCAAGGGCAGCCTCAGCAAGTATAGAGACTCTCGGCAAACTAGAGAGACCCTATTTCAAAACAAAACACAAAAAGACCCTGTTTCAAAATAAAGAATACAAAATAGGACTAGGGGTGTAGCTCAGAGGTAGAATGCCCCTGGGTTCAATCCCCAGTACTGCAAAAAAAAAAAAAAAATGTGTGGCTTTCTGTGCCCTTTCTCATTGGCACTCTGACCTGTCTTCAGATTTCTAAGCTACTGTTACAAGGAGGTAGTTGACCTTGTGACCTGAAAAAAAGAAAAATAGTTTTCTTAGGATGAGAAACGAGGACCCTTGTTTTGGGGCATTTCTGCTGTAGTGCAGGTCTGAAAGAAATGACATGCTGACTAAAGGGCCTGCCAGCTTCTTGGCCAGGCTGTGACATCACTTGGTCAGCAGAGGACTCAGCAATTAGCCAATCTTCCCTCCAGAGTCTGCAGGGGCCTGTCTGCTCAGGCGTGCCTCCTGGCGTTCCTCTAGTGTGACACTCAGCCCACTTGCTCTGGTGGAACTTGCCCACACCACCATGTGCAGACTCTAAACTCAGCTTAGTTCTGCTCAGTGCTCCACTATTGAGCCAGCATGTGGTGTGGCTAGGCACATTTCCCCAAAGGAGCGAGACATGGTGCTTGACAGGGAGGGGTTTGCCACATACTAGTAGAAGACCCAAGCCATGGTCCTTTTGAGGGTTCCCATGTCATCCTGCATGATCTGTTACCTCTGTGTGGTCATATGGGTGGCGGAGGGAGCTAGGGAGAGGGAGGGCTAAGATCAGGGTTTTGTTTTTTTTTTTTTTATCTTCAGTGCACTTTTGAAGCCCCTGGGGAACTTTGAAATAATACCTATGCTGAGGCCAACCACAAGCCATTTATATAAAACTCTAGGGATGAGGCTGGGGTGTCCCAGGGGTTGAGACCTGGATTTAGTGGCTCAAATCCCAGCCCAATGACTCAAATACCTCTACATTTAATTAGCATTTTATGGGCGACAAAGGACTTTCCTATGCATGATGTCATTTGCTTCTTGTGACAGCTCTGAGGAGGCTCAGGTGGGGCACACCTGGAGGCCTGGGAGACAACCTTGGTTGTGTGTGATCCTGGCCACATCCCCTTAACCTCTCCTCAGTCATTTTTCTCTCCTTTACACAGCAGTGATAGATTCCTGACTGTCAGGACCTGTCATTGGGCCGATGCACAGGTGAGTGTGTTTAAGGGTGCTCTGCAAGAGGGAGGTGAGCTATAGCCTTGTGTGACTGAGGTTGTTTTGGAGAGGAGGAAATAGAGGTTCAGAGAGGTTAAGCAACTCACTGAGGCCACACTGCTTAGCGGCTTAGGAGCCATTGTGCACATCCAGATCTCTGACCCTGAACCCAGTCTCCTTTCACGGTTGGGCCCAGTGCTAGGTTGCACTGTGGTGCCTTCAGAAGGTGCAGCTATTCTCAGGCAGCTGTCTCAGCCCGGCTTTGGAAGACATGGTTTTATCTGTAATGCCTTCCCTTCCCTTGCAGTGTCTAGCACAGATGGGCATTGAAGGAGATGTCATTTCCTGAGCCTGCCGTGGTGCTGTGCTTAAGTGTTCAGGGGGCACCTGGGATCAGCTGTTCACCTGTGAAGAGCTCCTGAGTGGTTCTATGGATGAGGAGCAGGAACTCAGGCCCAGAAGAGGGGTCAGAAGTGAGGCCACAGTTGCTTAGCTTTGGGTCTTTTGATGGCACAAGTGGGACGGGGAGGGAGGGGAGGACTGGGTGCACATCAGCACATCCTCTCCATACAGCCCTGGAAGCAGACCTGGGGGCTCTGCAAAGTGGCATCCCATACACGTGCAGTTAAGTGCTTACGAGAGTGTTTCTAGGATGTCTTTACAGCCCAGCTCCCAGAACTATCAACACCTAAAAAGTTCCCCCACATCCTTTAGCTCTGGTTCAAATGTACTTCTTCCCTGTTGTTCTTCTCAAGAAGACTAGAGTAAAAATGAAACCCTTTTGCTAAGTGGAATTTCGAGATCTTTATTTCCACATCTTTTGGAGTTGGGAAGGCTGTTTGTTCACTACTCATGCCCTAGTCCCCAGTCTTGCTTTGGCCAAGTTCCTTTTCCTGTAAGCATTTCACCATGCTGCATGGAAGGGATCCATCGCCCCCGACTGGCTCCTGGTAGGGAGTGCCAGCTAGGAAGTGCCTGGCTCTGACATCTCAGCCAGGAGGCTATAGAGGTTCAGGGGCCAGGGCTAACCCCAGGGGAGCAGAGTGGGCCTGCCTTGGCTACATCTGCCCTGCGGGACTAGATTAGAAACATCCTCTGGTCTCTGTAGCTCATACGTTGTTTTGTCACTTTTTTGTTTTGTTTTGTTTTTTTGTGGTGCTGGGGATGGAACCCAGAGCCTCACGCATGCTAAGCACACACTCTACTCAGTGAGCTACACCCCCAGGCCTGTTCTGTCACTTTATCTACCATTTGACTGTTGGCTCTCTGCAGGAAGGGACCTTGTCTGTTTTAATACCCAAATGTCCATGGAATGTCACTGGCCTTCAGACCCCTACTTGCCCAGCACTGGGGGGAGCAGGCAGAAAATTTCTATTCTCAGGCTCCACAAGGAGTTCTGATTTTGTCAGTTCTCTCATGAACTGGCAGGTCCCCTACCTGGATACCACCTCTTGGTCCTGGTCTTGGGAAACACTGGTTTTCATCCTTATCCCTCCCCCTAGGGGCCCCACTGCTCCGTCTGGTGATGTCAGGGAGGCCGTGTTGCACCCACTTGCCTCTCCCTTCCCATCCTCTGCCTCAGCCCTGCTTCCCTCTTTGCAGCTGGAAGCTGGGGAGGACCTTGAAGACTGGACAGGAGACAAGTTCCTGGACATATTGTTAGGACCACTGATGTGAGCAAGGATCCCTACACAAATTCCCAAAAGAAGTCTACATCCCGTTTAAAGCACTCCCGTGAAGTAGCAGTTCCCACAGCGTGTTACAGACTTCCTTATAGTTTGCCATCTATTACAGCGCATGCGCCCACCTCCACTTTTCACCTCGAATGCCCAGGGCTGAGACTTAGGCTTTCTGGGTGGGTTAACCTCAAGGAACCCTCCAGAGCTCGGGGTACTGGAAGGGAAGGCACTTCTAGGAGTTTTACTTTATCCCAGTGTCCAGGTTCAGCTGAGGCCGCCTGGGCATCAGTGTTTGTTTTTTGTCTTTTTTGGTGCTGGGGATTGACCCGTCAGCCTGGCGCATGCTAGGCATACACTGTGCCACTGACCACACCCCCAGTCCAGCATCAGTGTTCTGCAATGCTCCCAGGGATTCTAACACGCACCGAGATTGAGGACTAGTGCCCCAAGCCTTCCCTCATTGGCAGAGGGTCATGCGGGTGACACTGAGTCTGATTTATGGCTATATTGAGAGGCAAGTTGTTTATATCGAAAGGGTTTATTGTGGTGATTCAGTAAAGAGTGATGGCCACTAAAAATGATTGCAGGCGTGTAATAGAGGAAGAAAACTTGGTTGGTGGTTGGTGTATAAAATCTTGTCAGGCAAGGCTGCGGTTTGGTGTATTTATGTTGCTCTTATCACCAGCAATTAACCCCAAATGTGGCTCGATAAATGGCTTTAATGCAGTGCCATCATAATTGCAAGAATATTTCAGAAATTGACTGCTACTCGTGACGGCCAGATGGACCTCAGCAGAACAGCAGACCTCACTCAGCACTCCTGAAGGCCTGTCAGTGACATACAAATGCCTATTGGTTGGCATTAGCTCTTCCCTCCTCTCTTTTGTATGTGACATTTCACTTTTGAATGGAAAGAAATTGCACAAACACCTGTGGCCTCCCCGCCCTTGGCTGTGTGCGCTAGTCATTAAGTCTCTCCCACTAGAGTGTGGCCTAGAAGTATCTGTAGTAGATGCTCACTAAATATCTGTTAGATGCATGAATGCATTTGCTCAGGGCTCACAGCAGGTAGGAAGCAATGTTAGTCCAGCACTATTACTTTTTCATCCACTCTGTAGGTCTGGGAGAAGCAAGGAATCACATAGTCGGTGCCTCCCCATATACACTTGATATCAGCATGTGTGGCAAAGACTAAGAAGGCAAAGGAAGGTGATGTGCGGGGCGATAAAGAGATGGGATGAGCTGGGCATGGTAGTGCATGCCTGTAATCCCAGCACTTGGGAGACTGAGACAGGAGGATTGAAGTTTCCTGGCCAGCCTCAGCAATTTAGGGAGGCCCTCTGCAACTTTGTGAGACTCTGTTTCAAAATAAATAAGTAAAATAGGGCTGGAGGTGTAGCTCAGAGGTATAATGCCCCTGGACTCAGTCCCCAGTACCACTAAATAAATAAAGAGATGGGGTGTGTACCCTGAGAAGGGCTCCTTCTAGTCCACTTCTGGCACCTTTGGATCAGGGCAAGAAAGCAGGGATCCTTCTGGTGCAGCCCCCGTGCTCTGGGAGGACAGAGAAGTAGATGAAACTGTCCATCTGAGAACTGAGAGGCCTGGAAAGCACTAAGCCTGGGAAGCAGCCCTGTCCAGGACAGGGAGGTGTCCTTGGGTTAAAGCCTTTGGGAAAGGCCACATGTAGATTGTGGTATGGTCTTTCTTTGGAAAAGGGTTATCTGGGGAGAGTTAATTTTGGAATTTGCTTTACATTTATTTTTAAAGTGGAATATTTCTCCAGCATTGGCAACAATGGCCTAGAAAAGCCAATTAGTCACCATCTGACATCGTCCCGAGGGGGTGTTGCTGCCCTGCTCCTGTCCCACCTGCCCTCTGACTTTCTCCTCTCCCTCTCAGGCCTCTGGGTGGTTTTGCTGGCAGACGGGTCTACTGGTACTCCATCTGGGTCTGAGGTCGTGCCGTCCTGTGCTTAGATTTGGGGTGTCTGGGGAGCCATGTAAGCTTATGGAGAGGCAGGGCAGCCCCCTCACAGGATGCAATGGCCTCTCTCACTGACACCAGGTCCATGAGCCTGACTCCAGCCTGTGTTCCTGCAGTCTTTTTTGTTCATTTTCTTTTGATTTTTTTTTTTTTTTTTTGGAGATGGGCGTCTGGCTGTTTTGCCCAGGCTGGCCTTGAATTCCTGGGCTCAAGTGGTCCTGCTGCCTCAGCCTCCAGAGTAGCTGGGATTATAGGCACGCACCACCACATGAGTCTCCTTCAGTCTTTTTACTCTTTGTTTTTTTTCTCCCAGTACTGGGGATGGAACCCAGGGCCTCACACATGCTAGGCAAGTGCTCTACCACTGAGCTATATCTCAGCCCTTTCTGTTTGTTTGTTTGTGTTGGTCCTGGGGATTGAACCCAGGAGTATTCTACCTCCAAGCTACATCCCCAGCTCTATTTTTATTTTTTATTTTGAAACAGCTTCTCACTAAGTTGTGGAGAGCCTCACTAAGTTGTTGAGGCTGGCTGCAGACCTGCAATCCTCCTGTCTCAGCCTCCCAAGTACTGGGAACATGTACAAGTGTGCGCCACTACACCCAGCTTATTTTTTTATTTTGAGACAGGGTCTCACTAAGTTGCCCAGGCTGGTCTTGAGTCTAAGATCCTCCTGCCTCAGCCGCCTGAATAGCTGGGATTACAAGTGTGCACTGCCATGGCTGGCTTGCTCTTTGCTTTTGCTTTATATCTTAAAGTTCAAGGAGAGTTGTCCCTCAACCTGAGACTTAAAGAATGGACCCGATTTCTCTCTCTGTCTGTCTCTGTCTCTGTTTCTGTCTCTCTCTTTTTTGGGGGGGATGGTACTGGGAGTTGAACCTAGGGGCCTTCTACCTCTGATCTATACCCCCAGCCCTTTTTATTTATTATTTATTTATTTTGTGTGGTGCTGGGGATTGAACCCAGAGGCTTTCTACCTCCAAACTACACCCCCAGCCCAATTTTATTTCTTATTTGGAAACAGGGTCTCACTAGGTTGCCGAGAGCCTTGCTAAATTGCCGAGGCTGACATTGAATCTATGATCCTCCTGTCTCAGCCTCCCAAGTTCTGGAATTGCAGGCGTGTGCTACCATGCCTGGCTTATTTTTTGTTTTGAAACAGTCTCACTAAGTTGCAGAGGGCCTCACTAAGTTGCTGAGGCTGGCCTGGAACCTGCCATCCTCCTGTCTCAGCCTCCCAAGTACTGGGATTACAAGCGTGCGCCACCATGCCAGGCCCCATTTCTCTTAAGGGAATTTAAAGATAGCATGGCCCATCCCATGTCCCCTGAAGTGGGAAGACAGATGGTCTTGCATGTGTGCTGCGGGCAGCCCCTGGAGTATGATGAGAGATGGGAGGAAGGAGGAGGTACCCCCCCCCGACAGGCTTGGTCTAGAGCTGGGCCTTGGAGTGGTACGCAGGGCTTATACTCACCCCCCCTCCCCAGGTTGTGCTACCACCTCTGAGACTCCTGCTGGGTCCCCACACACTGACTCAGGCCGTGGCTGGAGGTGAGCTGTAACAGTTGTAGTTGGGTGCAAGTTTGGGGTGGGACATTCTGTCCCAACAGACTGCAGGGTTTTCCAGAAGCTGAGAAGCCTGGACCCGCTGCACAGGTCGGATGTGCCTGTGTGACTTGCCCCTCGGAAATGAATCCTCAGGTGGTCTTAGAGGAAGGGGTTTCTTTCTGTCTCTGTGTTTGTGTGAACTCCCACACCCCAGACCCCTGGAGTGAAGAATCTCAGAGAAGCTGCTGAATGGCAGGCAGGGGTGGTTGCCCCTGAAATGAGGTGAAGGAACATCCTTTGCCTTCTGTGTGGAGGAGAGGGGGCTTTGTGATCTCAGAGGAGGGGCTGAGCACAGGCACCTCCTGGGGGAGGGCCCTCCTTTTCTCTGGAGCCCCCTCTGGATTAGGAAGTGTCCTAACAGCCTTCCAGATGTGGGGCAGGCAGTGGCATCCAGGGTCATCCAGGGTCGTTGGAGCCCCAGCATCTCTGTTTCTTTGCCATGCATCAGCCTTGTCACTGTCTGGTGACCCCCTGGGGCGCTGGGCATGGAGAGGAAAGAGGAGACTTTGTCCTCCCCTTGGGAAATGTTCAGTCTGATGGAAATCTTTCAGAGATGCCCTGCCTAAAGATAGGACAAGGTTGCCGAGCCACACACGTAACGCATGTGCCGGGCATAGAGTGGAGCATTTAGGAACTTATTTGTCCCTCAGTCTCCCATTAGGTAAGTGCTGTGGACATGTCCCCCAGATCTCGTGTGCTGGACTGTTAGAGGGGCATTGGCATGGTGCTGCGGTCATGAAGGCTCTGGATTAATGCTGTTATTATGAGAGGGACCCGGAATAAAAGGATGAGTTCTGCCCCCTTCCCTCTTCCAGCCTCCAGAACCATGAGCCAAATAAATTTCTGTTATTATAAGTTTGTAGTGTTCTGTTATAGCAGCACCAAACAAACGAGACAGTAGGTGTTGCTTTTTTGGTTTTGTTTTAGATAAGAAATTCTAGATAAGGAAATCAAGGCCCAGAGAAGCTAAGTGACTTGCTTCAGGTCGCACAATTAGAAAGTGGTACAGTGGGGCTCTTGGTGCTCCAATAGCTCCCAAACTTGTGTGTATAAGAATTCCCGCCGGAGCCGGGCGTGGTGGCGCACGCTTGTAATCCCAGTACTTTGGGAGGCGGAGACCGGAGGATCTGGGTTCGCGGCCAGCCTCAGCT
>PVJS01059118.1:0-11598 GCA_004027185.1 Glis glis | reverse complement strand
CAGCAACCTAGTGAGACCCTGTTTCAAAAACAAAAAATAAAAAGGGCTGGGGGTATAGCCCATACGTTCAAGTCCCAGTAACACACACACACACACACACACTCTCTCTCTCTCTCTCTCTCTATAGCCCATACGTTCAAGTCCCAGTAACACACACACACACACACACACACACACACACACACACACACTCTCTCTCTCTCTCTCTCTCTCTCTCATATATATTCTAGGTTCCTTGCATTAAAGAGCAACTTGTCAGTTCCTGCAAAAAGGCCCAACTGGGATTTTTTTTTCAGGGGGTGGGGGAGAGTATAACTAGGGATTGAATTCAGGGGCATTCTACCTCCAAGCTATACCCCCAGCCCTTTTTATTTATTTTGAAACAGGGTCTCACTAAGTTGCTGAGGCTAGCCTCAAAGCTGTAACCCTCCTGTCTCAGCCTCCCAAGTACTGGAATTATAGATGTGTACCACCACACCTGGCTCCCGCTAGGATTTTGGTAGAGTTTTTGTTGACTGTAGATCAATTTGGGGAGTATTAACATCTGAATATTAAGTCTTCTGATCCATGAACATAGGATGCCTTTTGCCTGCCTTTTAAAATATGTGATACAGATATTATATACCTTTCTTCACCTTGTAGTTTTTACTAAATAGTATGTCCTAGAATCACTACATGGTAGCACATACTCTAATTTTTCAGTACTACTAAAAAGTACTCTCATATATAAAGATGTAACATATTTACTCAACCAGCGCTCTATGGATGGACATTTAAGTTGTTCTCTATTTTTTGCTGTTACAAATAATGCCACAATGAATATCTTTGCGCATAAGACTTTCATATTTTTGCCAATATGTCTTTGGGCTAGATCCCTAGAAATAGAATTGCTGGGTCAACTTTGCTAGCAATTTTCTAATTGTCTCCCATGATGCTTTATCTCCACCAGTCATACCTGAGAAAGTATACAGTGCTCATGTGATTTAAATGTATACCTGGTTGAAATCCTCAGAATTTTTAAATTAGCTATTAAAATTATTAAGAGAAGCTGGACGTGGTGGCGCACGCTTGTAATCCCAGTACTTGGGAGGCTGAGACAGGAGGATTGCAGGTTCACGGCCAGCCTCAGCTACTTAGTGAGGCCCTCCACAACTTAGTGAGACCCTGTTTCAAAATAAAGAATAAAAAATAGTGCTGGGGGTGTAGCTCACAGGTAGAATGCCCCTGGGTTCAATCCCCAGTACTGAAAAAAAAAAATTATTAGGAGAGAATGATCACCTAAATGGGTGGTTCCTACAGAACTGTGCAATATTTGGCTTATATTTTGCATATGCAGAAAACTTGATGAAAAGAGAGGCAAAGGAAGATTGAAGGAGGTATGGAATCTAAGGTAGGGATGGTTTTTACAAATAAAGGCTATACCAGAAACTTTCAGGTTTTTGTTTGGTGACAGTACTGGGGATAGAACCCAGGGACATTTTACCTCTGGGCTATACCCCCAGCCTTTTATAAAAAAACAAAAAAAATTTTTTTTTTTTTTTTGCAGTACTGGGGATTGAACGCAGGGGCATTCTACCTCCGAGCTACACCCCCTGCCCTATTTTTTATCCTTTATTTTGAAACCAGGTCTCACTAAGTTGCAGAGGGCCTCACTAAGTAGCTGAGGCTGGCCACAAACCCGGATCCTCCGTTCTCCGCCTCCCAAGTACTGGGATTACAAGCGTGCGCCACCACGCCCGGCTTAAAATTTTCTTTTTTGAAACAGGGTCTTGCTAAGTTGCCAAGAGTCTCACTAAATTGCTGAGGCTGGCTTTGAACCTGCAATCCTCCTGTTTCAGCCTCCCAAGTACTGGGATTATATATGCATACCACTATGCCTGGCAAACTTTCAGCTTTTTTCTTTTCTTGGCAGTACTGGGGATTGAATCAGGGGCATTCTATCTCTAAGCTACACCCCTAGCTCTATTTTTTATTCTTTATTTTGAAACAGGGTCTCACTAAGTTGCAGAGGGCCTCACTAAGTAGCCGAGACTGGCCACAAACCTGCGATTCTCCTGTCTCAGCCTCCCAAGTAGTGGGATTACAAGCATGTGCCAGCACATGGGGCCAACTTTCAGCTTTTAAGGGTAGAAAAATCCAAAGGTTCCTTGCCTTTTCCCTGCCCCAATTCTTATGAGCTAGAGAGCCTCCATGAGCAGAAAGCCATAGAAGCCAGAATCAAATACTCCAATCCCAGGAAAGTAGGAGGACAAAGGCTGTTCCCAGTATACATGGGATTTAGAAAAAGTCAGGAGACCTGGGTTCAAGTCTCACCTGTAATTTACTACTGAAACTCTTAGATACATCACTTTTTCAAGCTTCAGTTTTTTTCCTGTTAAATGTGAAGAAAAATCCCTGCCTCTCCAACCTCTCAGGTTTTGAAAACCAGTCAGGAGAATGCCTATCACAATCCTTTGGGAACCTGCCATAGAGCCAAAAGGTATTCCTACTGACCAAGCTGAATTTGAATTCTGGTTGCCTACTTGCTATCTGACCTTCCTCATTTATAAAATGGAGGTAACATTTATTTCACAGGGATAGTTCAGGAGTATTTTTTACTTAATATGTCCTAGAATCACTTCACAGTAGTATATACTTTCATTACTTAGTACTATTAAAGAAGTACTCCAGTATATAGATGTGCCACATTTATTGACCCAGTGACCTACTGATGGACATTTGAGTTATTTCCTATTTTTGCTATTAAGAATAATGCCACAATGAATGTCTTTGTGCACTTTTAGACAAGAGGTTAGGAAGGAAATTATATAATGCATGTTAAGCACAGCGCCTGACAAATATTAAGTGTTAAAAAGATAGCTTAGTAGTATTATCACAAGTAAAGTTATAATTTGCTATATAACTTTGGTCAAATAAATGTTGGCATATGTTTTGCATGATCATGGAGAAAACTGTAAAAGAATAAGCAAACTGATAATACTAGTTACATTGGAAGATAAAGTCAGGGGGAGAAAGTGACTGCTGGCTTTTTCTTTGCATATCTCTAGATTGTTTGGCTTTAGAGTTTGAATGGAAAAATACAGTGAGCCACCTCAGATAGGAAAAGTAGGGGATGCAATCAATAGTAGGCACTCAGGAGGGCTCCACAGATACCAATGATATTCTATATCTTAACTGTGCAATACGCATATGGGTATTCATTCATTTTACTATTTACATCAGGAGTCAGCAAACTTTTCTGTAAAAGACTAACAGTAAATATCTCAGGCTTTGCAGACCATTCAATCTCTGTCACAATTACTCGACTCTACAAATGTAGCACAAAAGCAGTATAGACAATAATACATAAACAAATAAGCATGAACTGTGTTCCAATAAAACTTTAACAAGCAGCAAGCTGGATATGGTTCAAGGGCCACAGTCTGCAAACCTCTGATTTACACCTTTAAATGTTATGTATATTTTTCTTTACTTGTGAAAAAACTGAATAATTTAAAAATATCAAACACATACATGCAAAAAAGCTATCAATTCTGTTCCCTGAAGTGAAAAATCCAACACAGCATATTTAAACAAATAAAAGTATTCAGCACAAAATAATTCAGTCTAAAATCTACAATCTAAACTAAGAGCTTAAAGACAGCATTTTCTTTCAAAACTTAATTAAATTTTTTTCTATTCAATTCTCTCTTCTGCCCTCATTTTGTATGTACTAAAATATTCACATTACACTTTTTGTCTCTGCCTATCAAGAAAATGGAAAAATACAGTCATCAGCCCTTTAGTTTCTTTTTAAGCACTTGCCCCACCCTATACCCATTCTTTCAATGTTCCAACTTCCTCCTCCCTAAAATAATGAATTTAGGGTAGAAAGAGATGAGGAAGGATGGAAATTTACAAGAAAGAGTATGACTGATAATTGTTACCAAGAAGACATTTTCCCTTTTTGCTCTTAATAGGCTGTAAAGCTGATGCAATTAAATTATAACTATAGCAACTCAGCTGGCATCACAGGCCTCTTGCTCCAGCAGCATCCTTGCACACAAGCACAAAGCCTACATGCTCAAGACTGGGAGTAGCTGCAGGCAGCCAGGAGCAGCAGTAAGGAGCCTGAGGGAGGGCAAGGTAGCAGAAATGTCTAAAGGCTAGTTGGGGTTTTGGAGAACAGCGTGGGGAAACAGTTGGCTGCATTTTGCTCCAAGGTTGGATAGAAAATAAAAAAGAAAGAAAAAAAAACCACAAGCAGCCAAAACATTCTACTCTCAAGATTAGTTGCAAAAGTCATGTTGGCCTCAGACTCACACCTATAACATATATTAAGTTCCTAAAACTATGTCCCCACATTAACACCAGCACTTAAGTTGTTCTCAAATTCAAGGACCGAAGACTAAGGAGATGACTGACAATTTCCTCTCCTGCACAGTATCTCAGTGGCGTTTCAGACCCACCAAAGTCAGAGAAGCAGCTCTCCTTACCCTCCCAGGGGCCTTCCATCAGGGCTACAAGAACATGTGTTCTTGGTCAGCCTGGCTGGGTTTGAATCCTGGCTCCCTACTCACCAGAGTTACTTGGCCTCTGTGAGTGTTTGTTGCTCAACTGTAATATGGGGATCCCAGTCCTAATGTTGGCTGTGAGGATTAAGCAAAATCTTAAGTCAAACCAAGATTCTGACACACAAGAAGTAATTCAGTAAATCACATTTCTTATAGAATGCAGCATGCTTTTTTTTTTCTGTCCTACTCCCAAATTATAAGCTCCTACAAGGCAAAACCATACCCCATGTTTATAGCACCAGATATGGTCCAGGACTGGCACAGTGGAGACTCTAAACACACCTGTGGGGGGAGGGGGAGGTACTGGGGATTGAACCCAGGGGTACTCTACCTCTGAACTACACCCGCAGCCCTATTTTTTTTTTTTATTTTGAAACAGGATCTCACTAAGTTGCTCAGGCTGGCCTCGAAAATTCGATCCTTCTGTTTTAGCCTCCCAAGTTCTGGGATTATAGGAGTGCACCACCACACCCAGCTTAAATATACCTTTGTGAAATCAACAACCCAATCGATGCTGGGTGGCAGCAGTAGCAACAGGCCCAGTTAGTCAGCATTTCCAGAGCTGCACTCTCCTGGGGCTTACCCACTTTGTTGTTCTTCATTTAGCTAGAAGGCACTGTATTTTAAGGCCTTTAAAGGCAGCCTCTGAGGTCACTAACAGTAAGCAGAATCACTCCTCACTTAGATGGCTTCTCATCACTGAGTACTCATCAATTTCCTCCAAACTCCCTTAAAACTTTGCTCATTGCTGAGTGCTTTCTGGCTTGGAAGGCACCACTTATCTGCATGGCCCACATCTACTAACATACTTACAGGAGCCATTTATGATCCACCACTTGGTGAACCCAAGCAGGAAATGCTGTGACCAGTTTTTGCACAACAGAGTTCTTCAGCCCCCTCCCACCCTGATCAACTCTGCCCAGAGGCACAGAGACAAAGCAAGGCTGCTGACCTGTTTGCAAAACCTCTGAATTCCTGAGAATATGGCCTGTGACTGTCATTCATAGACTGCACCCAAATTCAAGGCAGGAAAGAAGAAACAGATACTGCCCCTGAACTACCCAGTACCAACACTGCCTCCCCACCAGTACTCACGCCTTCACATCTGCTGTCTCCTGGGACGTGCGTGTGAGGGTACGGGAACGCAGGCGCTCGCCCGCCTGCTGGATCTCCTGTAAGTTTCGTTCTACATGGGGAAGCTCTGAGATGCCCTCGGTCTCGGCAGCAAGCTGTTCAGCCTGCTGAAGGAGCTCACCAAACCCCTCAGTATCCATTGGAGATGCAGATCCTAGATGGGGGAAACAAAAAGAAGACACCTAAATCAAGGGAGAAATAGGTTTCAAATACTGCCTGAATCTGTTACAAGCTTAATGAAATACCAGGACTTCTTATGAACAGACAAGGAGACAGCTCATCAAAAAAGCAGGATTTGTTCCTGAATATAGCCCAAGAACAGACCTGACAGAGAAAATGAGTCAGACTGTGAAGAAACAGATCATTTCTGTGAGTATTGACAGCCCCAAGATTGATTTCTGCCACCAGAACAAATGCAAAGATATTAAGCCCCAGACCAGAATTCTTGCCTCCTTCCACAGACCCAAAGCAGACAGACAGGAAATGGAAACCACTGTAGCAACCTCACCCTGCATCTCCTATTCCTTCAAGTGACTTAGAAAGAAGACCACATGCAAAGGGACACAATAGGGCCTTATCTCAGATGATCCTCACGATAACTCCACAAGGCTTTCAAGTAGACAGAAATGAACTCCAGTCACTGGAAGCTTAGCCACATTCCCAGCATACTCTCTGCTGTGATTTGGAAAAACTGAGACCAGAAGAACACAGGTCTTCTTCTGACCACTCCCACCCCCATGTCATTCTAACACAACTGTGTCTCACTAACACGAAAAAAAAGACATTTTTTTTTTTATTCCTGCCCAGGTCTTCATTCACATATTCTTTAGCTTACAAGATTACTAAGGGAAGTGTCTTCTTCTTATGCATGACATTTAGGACATCAGACTTCATTGTTACTATATCTAATTTTAGAAATACTATTACTATTAATAATTATAGTAATATAAACTGGACGTGGTGGCACACGCCTGTAATCCCAGTATTTGGGAGGCTGAGATAAGGATCACAGATTCAGGGTCAGCATGGGGTAATTTAACAAGACCCTGTTTCAAAATAAAAAATAAAATAGGGCTGGGAGTGTATGTAGCTCCGAGGTAGAATGCCCTGGGTTCAGTTCCCAGTACCACAAACAAAACAAAAAAATATATTAATTAATATAAATAGCAATTACCTTTTAGACCATTAATTATTGGCAAGACTACCTGTCTCTCCAACAACTGATCGAGATATGGTATCTCGTATTCTCATATGATAAAGAGTGTTGCTCAGCCGGGTGTGGTGGCGCACGCTTGTAATCCCAGTACTTGGGAGGCGGAGACTGGAGGATCCAGGTTCGCGGCCAGCCTCAGCTACTTAGTGAGGCCCTCCACAACTTCGTGAGACCGGGTTTCAAAATAAAGAATGAAAAATCTCGGAGGTAGAATGCCCTTGGGTTCAATCCCCCGTACCACAAAAAAAAAAAGTGTTGCTCTTTAACAGATATTATACATTCTTGATGAAGAGAATGTTTTAACTCCTACTACCATTTAAATCAATAGAAGATCAAATGTATCGTCATCATAAAAAATTTTACAATAATAAAAGATTAGGAACAAAATTATTTATTAAAATTAAGAAAAGCTGGGCATGGTTGTGAGCACCTGTAATCCTAGCTACTTGGGAGGATGAGGCAAGAGAATCACAAGTTCAAGGCCAGCCTGGGCAACCTAGAGAGATCCTATCTCAAAATAAAAAATAAAAAGAGCTGGGGAATAGTGGTAGAGCACCCCTGGGTTGAATCCCCAGTACCTCAAAAATAAAAAGAGAAAGAAAATAAATTATTTAAATAGTAGCTCTTGCTTATTCTTCTTTGTTTTAAACCCATGATTTCTATTGCATATGAGAAATCCCCCTGGCCTAGCATTATAGTTACAATGTTAATGTAATGTTTAATTATATCTCAGCTATGAAGCACAGGTTAATGTTAAAAGAGCACCATTACTGCCATAAATCTACACCAGGAAGATAAGGAGTTTTTAAAATGAGCATTAAAGGACATTAACTTTAAAGGCAAGGGCACAGGTTAAAATAAAAACAGCTTAGCTGGAATAAACATGAAAACACTTTAGTGTTCTTTATGAAGTTCCAAGCTGACTTTAGTTTTAACAAAAAAATTATATACACCATAAGTCTTACACTAAAGTTTCTAGAAAATCATAATTTTTTTGGACCCAATACAATCAGGCTGTAGCAGGCTATCTTTACCTGTGGGAGAATAGGGATAGAAGAACTAGGAAGGTATTCTTCAGCCTTTGCCTCCTACAGTCTATTCCCAACCCAGCAACTCATGATCCTTTTAAAGTCCGTCAGGTCATACTCTCCTCTGCTTAAGCCTCTTGAACAGAGCGAAGCCCTACAGACCTCACCTTCCCTTACTACCCAGATTCATCTCCAGCCCTTCCCGGGTTCCAGCCACCCTGGGGCCTCCTTGCTGGTCCCCAATGGATCAGGCACACTCTTGCCTGAAACTTCTGCACCGTTTCCTCTACTGGAACACTCCACCCCTAGATACTCACAAGGCTGATTCCCTATCTGTTTCAGCCCAACTGTCACCTTGCCTTTGAGGCCAACCTACAACATGCTATTAAAAAACGCAACCCCTAGCCGGGCGTGGCGCATGCTAGTAATCCCAGTACTTGGGAGGCTGAGACCAGAGGATCCAGGTTCATGGCCAGCTTCAGCTACTTAGTGAGGCCCTCCACAACTTAGTGAGACCCTGTTTCAAAATAAAGAATAAAAACTAGAGCTGGGGGTGTAGCTTGGAGGTAGAATGCCCCTGGGTTCAATCCCCAGTACTGCAAAAAAGAAAAGAAAAAAAATGCAACCCCTATCAGGGCCTGTGTCCTAGTACTTGGCTGAGACAGGAGGATCGCAGGTTCGAGAACAGCCTCAGCAAGTAGTGAACCACTCATCAACCTAGTGAGACTGTTTCAAAATAAAATAGGGCTGGGGGTGTAGCTCGGAGGTAGGATGCCCCTGGGTTCAATCTCCAGTACCACACACATAAATAAACAAATAAATAAACAAACAAATAAATGCAACCCCTACCTCAGCAATTCCCCATCTCCCTTACTATCTGTCACCTCTGCTAGAATGTAAGCTGAATAAGGACAGAGTTTGGGCCACTGACATACCTCAGCTCCTGAACAGTGCAGGCCCATAGGAGGCGCTCATTTGTTGAATATGTTAGGCAGGCTTTACTCTTTCATTTGTAGGGAGTCTGCCTTCTTGAATGCTTCCTGCCATCCCCTGCCAAATCAGCACCCACTGGCAAGCAGAGACCTGAGCAAAAACATTCCCTTCCAACTACCAACTGATACTTAACATTTCCGAGGCTGCAGAGCATAAGGCACTGGCTGTATAAATGGCATGAATTCAGATCACATTTGGTCCAGACTAGTACTTTCCCTCTAAATACCCAGACAAAAACCAGTGGTATTTTAGAAGAAGTAGCCAAGTTTTCAGGTGAACAGAATTTCAAACCAAAAAATAAATACATACATGTAGACAGAATTTTCTATATACGTCAGGGGAGAAGTACAAAGAAAATAAGCTTATTTCATGTCTGCCTGGGAGAAAAAAGAGATGTATATAATACCATATTTGGAGAAAACTGAATCTGTCATGCATTCTAGCTCAACCAGCAGAAGTTAATATCACAAAAAAAGTTTTATTGAAGTTTCAAAATCTATACGTTGATGTAGTCATTATCCCATTAAAAGTTTTCCATTAATGGCTGATTTCATAAATTTAAATACTTTCCCCCTCCACGAAATAAATATCAATTTAGCCATAAAATAATGGTTAAGCCACTAAATCAGTTTTGACCCAAGATATTATAAACTAATCATGAAAAAAAAACTCACTAGAATTAAAATGATTTGGGGATCCAAAATCCAAGCTTCATGTTGGGAAAATCTGCACCTTTGGGTAGCTATGGAGGAAGTAGCCAGGAAGAAGCCACACCGAGAACCCACAGAGGCAGGACCTGAACAGTCAATGCAGCACAACTGGGGCTGACAAGAAGAGACCATCAGTGCTAGAGCTCCTCTATGCCAGCAATGGCTAAATCTCTCTGATCATGAGAGGCCTTTGGCAACACTGAACGGTGCTTCGGAGAGCATCACAGGTTACCAGGCCCAGAGCAACAAACTGCTCTCTCTGTGCCACTTGGCAGAGGTCCTATTGAGTCTCCATAGACCTCCTCAACCACACAAGACCTTGAGATCTTAAAATCAAGGGCAACTGGGCATGGTGGTGCACACCAGTAATCCCAGTACTTGGAAGGCTGAGACAGGATTGCAGGTTTAAGGACAGCCTCAGCAACCTAGCAAGACCCTGTTTCAAAACAAAAAAATAAAAAAGGGCTGGGGGTGTAGCTGAGAGGTAGATTGCCCCTGTATTCAATCCCCAGTATCACAAACAAACAAAGGCAAACCACAGTTAGAAGACAGGATTGTTTACCTTGGGGTGGGGGTGAGGGGTAGAAGAGGCATGAAGGAGGCTTCTAGGGGGCTGGCAATTTTTGTGTTTTTTTAATCTGAGTGCTAGTTAACAGTGTTTGTTCACTTTGAGAAAATTCATCAATTAGACTCATGATTTGCATGAATAAAGCACCTCTTCCAAAACAAAGGACAATGACCCACTGTTTTTCAGAGGTGGCAGGACACCCTACCTACTCTGTTAAAAATGAGGAATGCTCTTAGTGAGAAGTTCCCATGATCTATATCTCTTCACCACACCTAGGGGATGCTGAGAAATTTAAAGAAAAGAGTTAAAGTCCGCAGTTTTGGGGGGTTTTGGGGTTTTTTGCGGTACCGGGGATTGAACCCAGGGGCATTCTACCTCCGGGCTACACCCCCAGCCCTATTTTTTTTATTCTTTATTTTGAAACAGGGTCTCACTAAGTTGCAGAGGACCTCACTAAGTAGCTGAGGCTGGCCGCAAACCTGGATTTTCCAATCTCAGCCTCCCAAGAACTGGGATTACAAGCGTGCGAAACCATGCCCAGCTAGGTCCACAGCTTTAAAGACAGCGCCTACCCAGAGCTAAAGTAAGTGCTGGCTAGACTTCCATTTCCTCAACTGGGCTGCACTCAATGTCTAAAAAACATGCCTCTTGCCGGGCGTGGTGACCCACACTTGTAATCCCAGCACTTGAGAGGCTGAGACAGGAGGATCACAGTTTCACAGCTAGCCTCAGCTACTTAGTGAGGCCTTTGCAACTTAGTGAGACCCTGTTTCAAAATAAAGAATAAAAAATAGGGTTGGGGGAGTAGCTCAGAGGTAGAATGCCCCTGGGTTCAATTCCCAGTACCACACATACACAAAAAAAGCCTCTTTGGGGCACACAAACATTCTTAAACAAGGAGAAAAATATCTCCAAACTGCATAAAAGGTGAAATGAATGAAATATAAAGGCGGAGCAAAAATGCATCAAATAATCTCAGCTCACATGCTATTAACATTTGAGTCTTAATTATGAAAAATATGGTCATTTTCACATTCTCAATATAACCATGTTAAATATTTAATCAAATCAGAAAAGAGTAGATACTTGAATATTTAAACTGCTGAGTACTTCTGATGAGGTAGAATAGAAGAGATAAAATGTTACGTAGAAAGGAGACAAATTGGGAAGGAAAGGAAAATATAGTTTTAAAAAATCTAGCCAGGCATGGTGGAACAGTTGGGCATGGTGGCGCACGCCTGTAATCCCAGTACTTGGGAGGCTGAGACAGGAGGATCGCAGGTTCTAGGACAGCCTCAGCAAGTAGTGAGACTCATCAACCTAGTGAGACCGAGACCCTGTTTTTCTTTTCTTTTTTTTTTTTTTTGCGGTACCGGGGATTGAACCCAGGGGCATTCTA
>PVJS01059117.1:0-11598 GCA_004027185.1 Glis glis | reverse complement strand
AAAAAAAAAAAAAAAAAAAAAAGAAAGTTCACCTATTTAACATATTGTAGATCAGAAGAAGAAAAGGTTATAAATTCCATCCCCAACACCACCCTTATTTTTTTTTCAAGAAAGACTCAACCTTTGTAGAGTTTACAGTCTCTTTATCAAGGCTTTAGTTCTTTATCTAAGAACTGCAAAGAAATACACATAAAGAAGTAAAGTTAGAGAAAATGATAGGGAAGGAGAAATATGCATGCACGTTTTAAAATTTTATGACCCTTTTGAATGTTTTATCCATTTAGATTACCCATCTCTATGAACCCTTAAATGAATACTTAATAGTTTCACATATTTGTCACTTTGGAAAATCTCAATACCAGCATTATTCGATCATCCTTTCAAAAATAATATTTATACTACAGAGATTACATATTTCCATTGTGGGAAAATTTAGGCCAAGAACAAACTGTAAAAAGAAAAGAAGAAATTTCTCTACATTCTAGCCAGCAATTTATCATTTTGGATGATAAACACACACGCAAAGAAAAAAAAAACCAAATACGATTTTCCAACTGATGGGTGATAATTAAATTTATGTCACCTGCTAATAAGGTTTGACTCTTCTAATAGTTCTTTTGAAATATCCCTTATATGAACAACCTATTTTGTTGATTAAGATGATTAGGGGGATTTTTAACCCTTTGCATTGATTTCCTCATTTCCAACCATACTTTCTTATTCGTTGCCTATTTATGTCATATATACTGTGCTAGGTGCAGAAGATTCAATGATGGCTAAGAAAGAGTTCCTGACCTTGGCATATAATTGAGAAAATAAGCACATCAACCAATAATAATAATAATAAGCTGAGACAAGTGCTATGATAACACACTTATGAATTACGACACAGCAATCAATTTACTTATAGTACTAAGTTAGGGTATGAGTGACACTACTTTTAGTGATCAGAAGTTTTTTTAGAGGGGAAGAAAAGCATGGAAGGCCTTATCAGATAACAAACAAAAAGTATCATGCAAACACATTTTATAAAGAAATTCCTCAGCCTTTTAAAATCTTACCTCCAAGTCACTTGTTAGGCTAAAGACAAAATAAATGCTAGCTTATCACCTTGCACATTTTTCATGAGTAGCCTAACCCCTTATTTGTAGATATATACACCTGCTGTTGCATTTTTAGCCTTTATGGACTCAACTAACATTGAGACAGAAAGAGTTCATTTAAAAATACAATTACACACTTAAATGCCCAGACCCAGTGTTTTCTTTCAGGCAAACTGAAGTGACTGAATTATAAAACCACAAACTTGATTTCTTTTGGATCAGGACTTCAGGACATCCACTAATACAGTTATTGAATTAAATCTTTGGGCTCCAAACTGATGAAAATCTAAAAAGAATTTATGGAATGACTGATGCCGGACCCAGGAGAAGGATGCACATATTGGCTGAGAGCCCCTGAAGCACTCAATATGCAGATGCTGATATAGTGAATTCCATTTCTGTGTCACATAGGAACACAGGATTATGAGGTGTTCCAGGAGCACTGTAAGAAATAAATGAAGTTTGAAATAAATACTATATGTATAAAGAACATCAGGCTAAACTGGTCATGGTGGCACATAACTGTAATTCCAACTGCTCAAGAAGCTGAGGTGGGAGAATCATGAGTTGGAGGCCCGCCTAGGAAACTCAGTGAGACCCAGTTTTATTTTTTTTTAAGGGGGTATTAGGTTAAACCATTTGAACTTGCTTTATGTCCAACATTTTATTTTTCTGATGCTAGAATATAGAAATTCCATATGATTCAAGCTAGCAGTAATAAAAGCACAGGGATTCTATAGACAATCTGTAATAGAGTATTTGGAATATATTTACAACTCTGAGAAGAAACAGAAAGTTGTCTTCCTAGCCAGGCGTGGTGGCGCACGCTTGTAATCCCAGTACTTGGGAGGCTGAGACTGGAGGATCCAGGTTCGTGGCCAGCCTCAGTTACTTAGTGAGGCCCTCCAGAACTTCGTGAGACCCTGTTTCAAAATAAAGAATAAAGAAGTAGGGCCGGGGGTGTAGGTCAGAGGTAGAACACCCTTGGTTTCAATCCCTGGTACCGCAAAAAAAAAAAAAAGTTGTCTTCCTAAAT
The DNA here is from genome assembly GCA_004027185.1 of Glis glis. NCBI lineage: Eukaryota > Metazoa > Chordata > Mammalia > Rodentia > Gliridae > Glis > Glis glis. The sequence goes on along the minus strand of PVJS01059117.1, from coordinate 9,459 downwards.
GAGATGGGTACTCTGCAGTATTTTCCCCATCTGGGGAGTATAGTGACTCAGTCACTTCTCTGACTTTGAGATACACAATATTTAAATTTTGTTTAAATTTAAACAAAATCTCAGCCTAGGTCTAAGATGGTTTAAATCATTCTCCAGGGCCCTGAGAATTGAAAAAATGGGGGAGGGACCTCAACTGCCGAGGATGGCAAAATATCAGGTCATGTTAAAATACTATTGGATATTGGACTGAGATACATGTATGAGTAGCTTTGCTACTTTTATGGTTTTATTATATAATACTTTTATATACTTTTTATTATAGTAGTAAAACAAGTGGATTGCCTTTGGACAAAGACTGACTATATTCAAGACATGACACAGGTGGATGAAATGTTAGTGTATTTCCATTTTTATTTAAATGACTTTATATTTTGCAAATTTTTTATTATGAAGCTTACAACTGAGTAGAACTGTTTTTATCCAATTCACCAAATGGGAATACAAACATGATGACCTTTTTTGTAACTTACAATTATTTTAAAAATAATATTTTTACTATTATATGTTAAGTAGTAACAATTGCTGTTTTTCAATTATTTGCTAAATAATTTCCCTCTGCCCTAATTTTAACATCTCCCTCTTAAGACTGCATCAACTTCCATCCTTCATCCCACTGAAAATCACCTGGGAACTTGGGGCTGGCTCATTTTAAAGGGTTAGTCCTGGTTTCAATGACAGACTGTGGGAAAGCTGGGAAGTCTGATTAGTGCACCAACAACAGGGTTTTCATTGTTCTTACCATTATAGCTAAACACTGTGGAAGAGTAGGACAGACATTGTATGTTTACCCATGCAATAATGCTCAGATCCATGCCAGAGCCTCATTAGAACCACAGCCTTGAGCTCCACGTTTCAAGCTCCTTTGCTCATATGCATGTGATCAGTCATTGTCTCAAAAGCATGGCATTGAGCCCCAGTGCTTGTTCCAGAGGTCCTTTGCTTTTAGCCATACAGACACTAAGCCATTGTGTGGAACATACATGTTTAGCTATCACTGTTCATTTGCTCAACAGGAGTTTTTCTTTTCTATCACATGAATCATACTAGTCCATGAACCATTTTCTTTTCTGTACACTCATACACAGGTGTTTTCCCTTTGCCTCAGTGGCCTATTATTTAGTCTTCTTTCCTGGCTCCTTTTCCTTCATAAATTCGTTGAATGTATTACTTCTTTCTACTTTGCTTTATTCATTCTTGTCCTTTGGGTGATGGGTCATCAGAAAGGGCCATAATATTACTAAATCTCACAAGAGACATGATCCCAATCTTTATCCCATTCCTGTTACCCTTAGGCAAATTTATTGACCTCTAAAAGCCTTGCCCATCCAGGAAAAAAGAGTAAGTGGGAGATCTCATGAAAGATCCTCTACTTTCCTTTATCTAGAGCAGTGCAGCTGCCCTGCTGGGGTTTTACACAAGAGGCACAGATCTTGTAACTATTCCCTGAGAAATTCTGTCTTGGATTTGGGGACTATGTTAATTAACACAAAGAAGTGTTGTCTGAACTTCTCATTAAAACCTTCTACGCCTTCACATTATACAAAGAAAAAATATGTGCTTAATAATGCTAATCATTTACAAGGAGATCTCAGTCTCTCATAGATACCAAGAATGCTTGGTGCAAAGACTTCCATGAGTGATAAATAGCACTAATTAAAGTAAGTTTCTTTCCCAACAAAAATCTAATGATTTATATCCTAATAAAGCAAGAATATTCCATTCCTAGGCAGTGAGAATATTTCAGAAATCTTTAATGCCCTGCCCCATGTTCTACTTACCAATATCAGATCTGTTTGTTTCTATTTTACTCATAGAAGCTTATACTCAAGTTATTTTTTTTATCTCAGAAGACCCACTTAATCTTTTTCTGACACACCAAGATGCTACTGTGTAGTTCATTTATATGAGTCCTATGGGGTGGGAAGGACTGCTGTGTCAAAAGTTACTGTATTCAAACATATCCACAGTGTAAGGTTCTCATATAAACAGAAGGTAGCCTGTTACACATTGTGAAGCTCATGAGAGCAGCTCTTCTACCTCTTTCATGTTTCCTTCCTGAATACAGGTGAATAGAGATGAATGCTGTATATTCTTGCTTCTTATTATAATGTTTCCTTTCTGCGTATATTGAGTTTTAGATGTCGCATTATTTACACTAGGGTATCTTCAATAGCAAATAACTTTCTTTTTAGTGTTTGCAAAATTCCTTTAGTGGCCTTCTTCACTAAAGAATTTGAAAGACCTCACTCTCTAGGAGTTTAAGTAAAGTTCAAATAAAGTAAAATTCCTAGTCTGGTACTTGAAATAAAATGGTATGTTTCCCAGCCTTTCACAGCCTTTCTACATTGAGACAGAATCCCTTCACTTGATGTTGTGGTATCCATATTTACTAAGACTGAAGTAGCTCCCAGGAGTTGTTCCACAGACTTAGTTTGTGCTTATTAGCATGTGCGTCTATTGAAAAGAGGGAGGATAGGCTGGTGGGGGCAGGGTTAGATCACATTGAATTCAACTGATATTGCCAGGCACATCACACTTTGCTCTTTAGTGTGAGGGAAAATTCATAATCTGGATGCCTATGCAGCTAAATAACTCTAAACGAATTGATTAAATCTTTTTCTTTTTTATTAATTAATTAATTAATTATTATTATTTTTAATTGGTGCATTGTAATCATACAACTTGATAGGTTTCAGGGTGGTAGAAGTGTACATGCACACCATGGTTAATTAGCCCTCCCCCAATCCCCACCCCTATTCACTCCCCCTTCCCTCTTTCTCATGCTCAGCATATTAGTTGACTTTGGTATATTTGGATATGTACATCCTGTGCATTAGGGTGTTTCCCTCTCCTCCCCTCCCATTCCCCTCAGTTAGTTCTTCTTCTTTGCTTACCTGAGGTTTTCTCCATCTTTGTCTGGAGTCCTTCCTGTGCATTCTCCCTAGCTTCCGCATATTAGGGAGAGCATCCGACTTTTCACTTCTTGTGACTGACTAATCTCACTAAGAATAATGTTCTCGAATTCCACCCACTTTCCTGAAAATAATGTAATTTTGTTCTTGATGGCTGCATAAAATTCCACTGTGTACAACTCCCATAGTTTTATAATCCATTCCTCGGTTGATGGGCATCTTGGGTGGTTCCATAGTTTGGCAATTGTGAATTGTGCAGATATAAACATAGATATATATGCATGAGTCTGGTAATTTTGCTTCCATTCTTTTGGGTAGATACCTAGAAGTGGTATTGCTGGGTCATAAGGTAGGTTCATTCCCAATCTTCTGAGGATCCTCCACACTGTTTTCCAAAGTGGTTGCACTAATTTGCAATCCCACCAACTGTGTATTAGGGTTCCTACTTCTCCGCATCCTCTCCAGCATTTGTTATTGTTATTTTTAATGATTGCCATTCTAATTGGGGTTAGTTGAAATTTCAGGTTAGTTTTGATTTGCATCTCTCTGATTGCTAATGATGCTGAACATTCTTTCATACACTTATTGGCTGTTTGTATTTCTTCTTTTGTGAAGTGCCTATTTAGTTCACTTGCCCGTTTTTTGATTGGGTTGTTTGTGTTCTTAGTGGTGAGTTTCTTGAGATCTCTGTATATTCAAGATATTAGTCCTCTATCAGAGGAGTAGTTGGCAAAAATCTCCCATTCTGTCGGCTCTCTGTTGAGGTTTTTGATAGTTTCCTTTGCTGTGCAGGAGCATTTCAGTTTAATGCAATCCCACATATTTATTTGTATGTGTCTAGTAGTTCCATTTGGTTTATGGTGTTCCTTAGGTCTGAGGCATATTTACTGACCTTTTGTCTTGAAGATCGATCTAGTGGTGTGAGAGGTGTGTTGAAGTTTCCCAGTATTATTGTATTGGGATCTATGTGTGATTTAATGTCACAAAGGGTTTCTTTTATGAAAGTGGTTGTATCTATGTTTGGGGCATAAGTGTTGACTATTGTTATATCCTCTTGCTGGATTGTTTTTTTACCAGTAAGAAATGACCTTCTTTGTCTCTTCTGATAAGTTTAGGTTTGAAGTCTAATTTGTCTGATATCATAATTGCTACTCCCACTTGTTTTTGAGTTCCGTTAATGTGGATTACCTTGCTCCATCCTTTCACCTTTAGTTTGTGCGTATCTTTACTTGTAAGGTGTGTTTCTTGCAGGCAGCATATAGATGGATTGTGATTTTTAATCCATTTTGCCACCTTGTGTCTTTTGATTGAGGAGTTGAGGCCATTTATATTCAGTGTGATTATTGAGAGATGGGTTTTCATTCCTAACATTTTGACATTTAATTTCTGTTTGAGGTAGTGTTTGTTCTTTGCCTAGTTGTTTGTTTGATGGCAATCACTGTTTCTCTGGTTCTGGTGTTTCCTTATTATTTCTTCGTTGTAATTAATCTCTTTGAGTATTTTCTGTAGTGCTGGTTTGGAAGACATAAAGTGTTTCACCTCCTGTTTGTCATGTAAGGTTTTTATTTCCCTGTCAAATTTGATAGATATCTTTGCTGGGTATAGAAATCTTGGCTAGAAGTTGTTTTCTTCCAGAGTTTGGAATATGTCAGTCCAGGCCTTCCTGGCTTTCATGACTTGGTTTGGAAGGTCGGGAGTGATTCTTACTGGTTTGCCTCTGAATGTTACTTGGTCTTTTACTCTCATTGCCTTTAAGATTCTCTCCTTGGCCTCTACATTAGTCAATTTGATTATTATGTGGTGTGGTGAACCTCTTCTTTGATCTTGTCTATTAGGGGTTCTATATGTTTCCTGTACCTGTGTGTCGACCTCTTTTTCTATGTTTGGATAATTTTCTAATATTACTTCTGTGAATAGATTACTGATTCCTTTGGTTTCAGCTTCTATTCCCTCTTCTATGCTTATTATTCTTAGGTTTGGTCTTTTAAGATTGGCTGAGATCTCTTCAATGTCCAATTCATGATGTCTAATTGTTTTTTTTCTAATTTATATACTATGCATTCATTTTTGGAGAGGTCATCTTCTAAGAGTGAGATCCTATTTTCCATGTGGTCTAGTCTATTGTTGACGGTCTGTATTGATACCTTCATTTCAATTATTGCATCCTTTACTTCCTTCAGAGCTTCTTTTTGATTCCTGTTCAGGGTGTCAGATTCTTTGTTTATTTGATCCTTCATTTCTTTCAGGCTGTCTCTGATTTCTTTTCTGAAATCCTGTATCATTTCTACTATTAAAGTACTGAATTGTTCTTCTGGCAATCTTTGCACTTCTGTGTTGGTGGGTTCTGTTGTTGTGGGGTTGTGGAAGCTAATTGTTTCTTTGCTATTCTTCCTTTTCATGATTTCAGGTTTCTTATGTTTATACCTTTGTTGCTTTTGTTAGCTCTCTCTCTCTTACTCTGTAGGTTTTCTATGTCTAATCTTTCTCCCTTTATAGTTTCTTACTCTGGAGGTAGATAATTGCTACTAGGTGAGCCTTAAAGGTGAATAGCCTTTACTGAATGTTTATTCTTACTTGCTCCATGTAATGACCATTTGCAGGCCCAATTCTTTGTCTCTTTCAGTGATTGGGACCCTTCCTGGTGCCTTTCACTACCTGTGCAGATGACCAGTACCGCTATTGCCCCTCTCACTGAAAGCGTGGGTCTCTGTGTTCTCTACTTGGGCTCTCCCTATGTCTCTCTCTGTCTACATCTATGGCAGTTGTCACCAAAAGGGGACCCTGGGTTTGGGTCTCTCTTTACCTACAGAAGTGGCAGATGTCACTTTGACCTGATTCTGTGCAAACATGGAACTCCACATTTTCCACAGAGAGGGCTGGTTTGGTCCAATTTTTCCCTGGGTACCACAACTGTATGTCCTGTGGCTATCCCCGGGGACTCTATAAGGGTGCTGCAACCCGTGGGTTGCAAGTATGTCCCACCCAAATGTCGCCAGGGATTATCTGCTTATCCATGCATCTACCACATCCCACAGCAGACTCCACTCCTACCTCCGTCAGGGCAATCCTTACCGTCTCAGGCCCCAGGAGTCCCTGTGGCCGCACTGGGTGGTCTCCCCCTGGGGTGGCTTGTTGACTTACAGTCTCACTGAGTGCTGCTCTTAATCTCTGGAAGGGCGGACTCAGCTGCTGCTGCACGTTCTGGTCAGGCCTCTGGGGCTCTGGGGACTCTGCCAAGCGTGGATCGAACTGCTCCTCACTTTTGTCACTAATGCTCTGCAGTTTCTGGTTTTACAACAGATCCCTGGTTTCTTTGTTGGTGGCCTGCAGAAGCCACAATGCTGGTAGCCGCCGGTGCAGTCTGACCAAGATGGCACCACTGCCGCTTCTGCTGCTGCAGCAGTTCGGGTCTGTGTTGTGCGTGAAGCGAATTGCTGCTCGCCTTCTCCGCTGCTATGCTACAGTTGCTGGATTCACAACAGGTCGCTGGCATCTCCGTTGGTCTTATGTGGAAGCCAAAATGCTGGTAGCCGCCAGCAAAGTCCGGCCAAGATGATGCTGCTGCAGCCGCTGTCGCTGCCGCCATTTGGTGCCTTGAGTGTGGAGTGAGCCGCTGCTTGCTTTCGTCTCTGCTGACCTGCAGCTGCTGAACTTACAACAGGTCTTTGGCTTCTCTGCTGTCGGCGTGTGGAAGCCGCATTGTGGGTAGCGGCAGGTGCAGTCTGGCCAAGATGGCACCGCCGCTTTTCCTTAGGTAAGGTACTTGGAGCTTTTTACTTTCCTCTGTTTTGTCTTCTGGCTTTGATTCCATTGCATTTCAAATTTTTTGTTGTTAAAGTTTTTGTTGCTTTTCCTCTCCTGTCGAGAAGTTGCTTTCATGGCGATTGAGATCCAAGTCTCAGAGAGAGATCATAATGTGGTATCTCCCTTAGTTGTCATCTTGGAACCTCCAGTCTGCATTCAAATTGATTAATTATTATAGTATGTTCCTATCACCTGTGGAGGCTTCAAGTTTAGTTCCACAAGTGTGGGGACCCTTTTGGAGATCCCCACAAACCTAACGGTGCTTATTTGACAAGCAAGTTATTAAAGGTCTACTGGTCATTTAAAAGCCAAGGTACTTTTTATCATAGCTGCCTGGGTAAACTGCTTCAATAATATACCACCTGGGTGATTGCATTTGCAAGGGTATTAGGATATTCATTTAATGTACGCTATCCTAAGCAGGGATGGCATAAGATGCCTAAGCTGTTTTTAAATCTAATACACTGTGAGAACCTGGAGTATAATTTGAAGTTCAATCTCTGAGGCATGCAAATTCTGCAATGGCTAGCTACAGACTTCTTCAGAAATCCTCCACAAGAATAGCAGCAGTCTGGATATTAGTTTTGTCAGAAAGTCAAAAATTGTGTCAGGGACTGATTTCAGGGAAGAGCAGGATGAGTTAAGTGTCAGGGTGAGAATCTGAGAAATCAGGTGAGACCTGATTTCCAATCTGGGATCTACCACTTACCAGTCAGGCATCTATTTTTTTTTTTTTTACCTTGCAGTGTTCTTTTCTGTAAAGTGTAATGATAGTGCTCATCTCATGTTGTTGTTTTAAAGACTACATAAGATAATACAAATACTGTGGTCAGGAAATGTTCCTGCTGCAATTGGTGGTTATTGTGTTTGAAGCTACCTGGGTTTTCTTGAAGGCTGCACATCTATAATCATCCTCTGAAGCCTCTGAGGGGAACTTTTCTTTGCAATGCAGAAGGCTTGTCTGCATAATCATCTCTGTGGCAGAGATTCTACTGCCAGGAAAAAGCATCGTCCCAAAGCTCCCACTCTTTCCCCTTCACAAGTACTAGTACACATTCCTCTCCCTTCACAGGAGCTCTCAGAGAGGATAGTCCACTCTGCACCAGGATAAATCCCCTGCCAAGAGGTTTAAGCATTTATTTATTTATTTATTTAATTTTTGTTTGTGGTTCTGGGGATTGAACCCAGTGGCATTCTGTCTCTGAGCTACACCCCTAGCCCTTTTTGGTTTTTGTTTCTGAAACAGTGTCTTGCTGGGTTACTGAGAGACTAACTTGCTGAGGCTGGTCTCAAGCCTGCAATCCTCCTGTCTCAGTCTTCCAAGTAGTGGGATTACAGCAGTGTGCCACCACACTCAGCTGGGTTTAAGCTCTTACATCACTCACACAGCGATGTCCCCAAAGTGCAAGTCTGTCCCAGGAAAGCTGAATAGGGTGGCTTCCCTTTTCCCCCTCTCCTTCTAAAACCCCTGCCTCCTCTCAGATTCAGTGCTAAAGCCTGTCTAGGGCTGTCTTTCCTGACACCAAGTCTAATTTTAGTTCAGGGACTCCATTACCTTTACCTGCCACTGAACATTGATAAGTATCACTCTGGCCTACTTCAACACATTTTCCTAACTTTAAATCTTAGGATCTCAGTTTCTTCCCTTCCAGGAAGCCTCTGGGCTCCAAATGCAAATTGGTACGCCCCCTGGCCAGAATTCTGCAAGTCAAAGAAAGGAGAGCTATTTGAGGCATAGAGAACAGCTCTGAGTTGACCTTCTGATTCAACCTCTATACTTAGAAACTTCTAGTGTAATTTTCATGCTCTAATCAGTCATTCTTCTACATTATTTCACTTAATTGCCAAATAAATATTATGTGGGGGAAATAACATTCTTTTTTTATATGTGAGGAAATTGAGGAATAGATCAGTTACATGCCCAAGGTCAGCCAGCTAATTGAGAAAGCTGGAACTGAAATCAGTTATAATAAATCTGGCAATTATTCTTTAGAAGTATAAAAGTCTTTTTCCTCCAGTCATATTTAAAATAGTAGTTTAAACATAAGAAGTGTGGTTGCCTACCTTCCTATTTTTGTTGAATCATTTTAAGATAAGTTTAAAATGCAGATTGCCTTGTTGAGGCAGCCAAGGATCAGCATAAAGTAAAAAACAATGATTTGTATTAAGGGAGACAAATTAAAGAAATGACATCAGAATACAGTAGTCGCTCCTGTCAGGCCCTGCTTAACAGGCCTAATGCTCTTCCTCAGCTGTGTAAGAATTATGTGGTCTAAACTTCTGGAGCTTCCTGCCCCAGAGTCCAGTCCTCACTGCACTTACACATCACCCAATCTATGGAAAGTTTTTGCTGACTCCATGTTATCCATCTCAGTCATAAACTGGTAAATGGCAGATTTGTGGGCTTAGAGCTAATGAGAAGAAAATGTCATTTTTAGCTTTCCTATTTTGCTGATCAGTATAACACACCAGAAAGAATATGGATTTGGATACTGTGATAGTTAATCTAAGTTGTCAACTTGACCTGATCATGACACACCCAAGATTATGTGATTTTGGGTGTGTAACAGCAGATTAAAGAGAAAGCCCTGCCCTGAATGTAGGCAGCAGGATTCTGATAGGTGCGGACTTAGATAAAAAGGGAGAAGCCGCGTAGAGTGTGTGCGACTCCTTCCGAGGAAAGCGCATCTGC
>PVJS01059116.1:0-11597 GCA_004027185.1 Glis glis | reverse complement strand
GCTGGGCATGGTGGCACACGCTTGTAATCCCAGTACTTGGGAGGCTGAGACCAGAGGATCCGGGTTCGCGGTCAGTCTCAGCTACTTAGTGAGGCCCTCCACAACTTAGTGAGACCCTGTTTCAAAATAAAGAATAAAAAATAGGGCTAGGGGTATAGTTCAGAGGTAGAATGCCCCTGGGTTCAATCCTCGGTACTGCCAAAAAAAAAAAAAAAAGGAAAAGCACCATAGAGATCACTTAATTCATCCTCCTTTTATACAAATAAGATCCATAAAAATCTTTTTACTAATAAAAATATTAGTTCTAGAATTAGGTTCACCTTTCCCTGTATGCTAAGTTTAGTACTTCTACCTTATGGCTTTGAGTTAATGATTTTCTCATGTGTGTTATTCAGTAAAGTATGGAACATAGAACTAACTAATAAAGTTCAACTGGTTTAAATAACTAGATTTTGTTCTCGGATAAATTTTAGCACAACTAAGAGAAGCAAGAATCTATTCAATAGAAAGACATAAGCTACTGAAGCTTACTTAAAAAGATAAAGACAATCTGAATAGACCTGCAACAAAAGACTGAATTACTAATAATATTTTTTAAAAAGAACTACCTTCAAAGTTTATCTATCTGACCTGACACCCAGATAGCTTCACTAGTCAATTCTATGAAATGTTTAAAGAAGAATTAATACCAATTCTTCGCAAACTCTTCCATATAACAAAAGAGAGGGGTATATTTCCCAATTTATTCTGTGAGGTCATTATAACAATACCAAAGCTAGACAAAAATATCTCAAGAAAAGAAAAAGCTAAAGATCAGTATTTCTTATAGATATGGAGGTAAACCTCCTCAATAAAATACTAACAAACTGAATCCAGAAATATATAAAGAGAATTATGTTCTCTTACAGAATAACTATATCCTAGCAATGCAAAGTTAGCTTAATATTCAGAAATCAAATAGTAGAATATACTTTATCTATAGAAGAAAATACAAAAATCACATGACTATCTCAACTGATGCAGAAAAAGCATTTGACAAAGTCTAACACATATTCATCATAAAATCACTCAACAAACTGGGACTAGGAGGGGACTTTGTGACTCTGAGAAGGGACTCTTTAAAAAACCCACAGGCAACATCATCATACTTAATGGTGAAATCTAGATGCTTTCCTCCTGAGATGAGGAGTAAGACAAGAATGTCTGCTCTTACCACTTCTGTTCAGCATTGTGCTTGAGGTTGTGGCCATAGAAATTAGGCAAGAAAAATAAATTTTAAATATCCAGAATGGGAAGAAAGAAGCCAAACTCTATTTTTAAGTAACACTAACTTGTATATAGAAAATCCTAAGATAGCCACTAAAATTGTGTTACACCTCATACATGCATTCAGCAAAGTTGCAGGACAGGAGAGGACTATACATATCTTCATGACCAATAAGCACATGAGGAGATTTTTGGGGTACTTAGAAATATAAATATAATATTTCAAATATATAAATATAAATTTCTTTTTCTGTGCACTTCTGTAGAACAACCTCAAAATGAATTTAAGAAGATAATTCCTTTTACAATAATAACAAAAGGAATAATGTAATTAGGAATACATTTAACAACATAGGTACAAAACTTATACTTTCAAAAGTATATTCTGAAAAACTTGTCGAAAGAAATTAAATCTGAATACAGAGAAAACCAAGCCACATTCCTCCAAAGACCCAACATTGTTAAGATCAGACCTGAAAGTGATTGACAGCCAGTGCAATCTTCATCAGACCTGAAAGGGATTTTGTTTTTAAGAAATAGAAAAATTCCTGTGGGATTGCAAGGAATCCAGAAGAGCCAAAACAAACTTAAAAAGGAACAACAATGTAGAAGTATTCACATTTTCAACTTTTAAAACTTACTATAAAGAAATAGTAATCAGGACAGTGTAGTACTGGCATGAAGATGGATAGAGCCGGGCATGGTGGCGCATGCTGGTAATCCCAGTACTTGGGAGGCTGAGACAGGAGGATCGCAGGTTCGAGCCCAGCCTCAGCTACTTAGTGAGGCCCTCCGCAACTTAGTGAGACCCTGTTTCAAAATAAAGAATAAAAAATAGGGCTTGGGGTGTAGCTCGGAGGTAGAATGTCCCTGGATTCAATCCCCAGAACCACAAAAAGAAAAAAAAAATGATAAATAGATCAATGAAATGAAATCAAGATTTCAGAAATAAACCCATGTGCCTAAGGTTAACTGATTTCAAGGATACCAAGACAGTTCAGTGGGGGAAAGAATAGCCTTTTCAACAAGTGGTGCTGGGACAACTGGGTCTAAGCCACACGCAGAAGAATGAAGTTAGACTCTTACCTCACATTATATACAAAAACTAATAGGACAAAATGGGACATAGAAGAGCTAAAACTATAAAACTCTTAGAAGAAAACAAGGATGTATCTTCATGACCTTGGATTTGGCAGTTGATTCTTAAACTTATCATCAAAAACACAAGCAGTAAAAGGAAAATACATAAATTGAACTTCATCGACCTTAAACCATTTTATACCTTAAAGGAGACTATCAAGAAAGTGAAAATACAAGCCCCAGATTGGCAGAAATATCTGTGAAGCACACATCCCATATGGGACTTAGATCTCAACTATGTGAAGAGCTCTTCTAACTAAATGAGAAAGACAACCACATCTTAAACAGAAGCAACGGATCTGAATATACATTTCTCCAAATAAGATACACAGATGACCAATAAGCACATGAAGAGATTCCTGGTGTGCTTAGAAATATAAATACAAGCCGGGCGTGGTGGCGCACGCTTGTAATCCCAGTACTTGGGAGGCGGAGACCGGAGGATCCGGGTTTGCGGCCAGCCTCAGCTCTCTCTGTCTCTCTCTGTCTCTCTCTCTCTCTCTCTCTACTTAGGCCCTCCGCAACTTCGTGAGACCCGGTTTCAAAATAAAGTATAAAAAAATAGGGCCGGGGGCGTAGCGCGGAGGTAGAACGCCCCTGGGTTCAATCCCCGTTACCGCAAAAAAAAGAAATATAAATATAATATTTAAAATATATAAATCAATATAATAAAAATATAAATATATATAAATCAGATCTATCAATGTGATGCCCTTTTGCACACATTAGTCCAATAACAAGTGTTGAGGATGTGGAGAAATCAGAACCCTCATAATACTGTGGATGGGTGTGTAAAATAGTGCAGCCACTCTGCAAAACACTTTGGCAGCTACTCCAATTGTTAAATACGGAGTTACCACAGGGCAGCATTTTCACTCCTAGGATCACACCCAAGAGGAATGAGAGCATGTGGACAGAAAAACTTGTCCATGAATGTATATCAACATCATAGCCAAAATGTGGAGACATCTCAAGTGTCCGTCAAATGATAAGTGCATAAACAAAATACAGAACACCCAGTGCAATGGGATCCTATTTCATAGTAAACAGGAGTGGAGTTCCCATACATGGTGCAGTGCAGATGAACCCGGAAACCACGGAGCTGAGTGAAAGAAGCTACGAGTCGCACAGACCACGTATCGTGTCATTCACTGTATATGAAATGTTTGGACTAGGAAAACCAGTATAGACAGAAAATAGACTAGGCATTATATCAAGCTGGGTGGGGGATAAGAGAGCAATAGCTAATGAGTCCCTTTATGAAGCAATGAAATGTAAAATTGACTATAGTGCTGCTTGCAAATGTCTGTGAATATACTGTACTAAAAACCCTAGAACTGTACTTTTTTTTTTTTTTGCGGTACCGAGGATTGAACCCAGAGGCATTCTACCTCCGAGCTACACCCTTGGCCCTATTTTTTATACTTTATTCTGAAACCGGGTCTCACAAAGTTGCGGAGGGCCTCACTAAGTAGCTGAGGCTGGCAGCGAACCCGGATCCTCCCGTCTCAGCCTCCCAAGTACTAGGATTACAAGCGTGCGCCACCACGCCCGGCTAGAACTGTACATTTTAAATGGGCAATTTTTAAATTATATCTCAATAAGCTGCTAAAAAAGAATCTAAGCCTGATTTTATTAAAAAAGTATAGTGTACCTCTAAAACAGAATCAGATTTAAGTTTGATAATATTCTGGGTTTAACACTTACAAAAAACTTAGGTAAAGAATTACAGCTAAGGCCATCCGTTTTCCTGCAAATGACATAGTTTTGTTCTTCCTTATGACTGAGTAAAATTTCATTGTGTGTATATACCACACTTTTGTGATCCATTCATGTGTTGCTGCACACCTAGATTGGTAACATAGTTCAGCTATTGTAAGTTGTGCTGCTATGAACATGGATATGCAAGTATTGCTATAATATTCTGACTTCAATTCCTTTGGAAAGATACCCAGGAGAGATATTGCTGGGTCATATGGTGGTTCCATTCCCAGTCTTCTGAGAAACCTCCACATTGATCTCCATCGTGGCTGTACTAGTTTACAGTCCCTCCAACAGTGTGTAAGAGTTCCTATTTCCCCACATCCTCACCAGCATTTATTATTGTTTGTCTTCTTGATGACTGCCATTCTAATTGGAGTTAGATGAAATCTCAGTAGAGTTTTGATTTGCATCTTCCTGGTTGCTAATGATGTTGAACATTTTTTTTCATATATTTATTGGCCATTTGTATTTCTTCTTTTGAGAAGTGTCTATTCAGTTCAATTGCCCATTTTTTATGGGGTTATTCCAGTACGCTTTTGACCAAGTGGCAAAGTCCCTAGTCCCTAGGAAGGCAAGAAAAACTTTATTCAAGGCAATTGCAATAGGGATCAAGGCTATTAGAGAGAAACTGAACTCCAGGGCTCTGAAACAAAAGCTTGGAGGGCTTTGAGTGCTGGGAAGAGCTGGTGCGACATTAGCATGGAGGTTGGTATTGGTGATTAGGTTGCCTGTGTTTGCTGATTGGCTCTTACTGAAAGAAGGCTCCTACCTTCTAGAGACTGGGAGATAGGGTTGCTGTCTCTTGATTAAATTTCACAAGAATGGCTACCAAGTCATTGAGAAAGATATTCCTTGTTCTTAGAAGACTTACATCTCAAAGGGGAAGTAAAAGAATTTACAATCGCAAGTTTTCTAAATTAAATTCTCTAAGAAATGCAAGGTCAGGGGCTTGGAGTGCTAAGGACATCTTGGACAGAGGATCCTCTCTTAGAAATTTTGTCACGTGGCATCAACACTGGTAACCATTTGGAAATATGAATGCATTTGTGTGATGAATTATTTTCAGTATAAAAATATCCCGGTGTAATTATATGTCAATCAAGGGGAGATGGCTCCTTTATTTTGTTTCTCTGGATCTCCTGTTTATTGTTATTTTTTTTCCCTTATCAAAAAACTGCCCGAGGCTTTCCTTCTTTAGCAGCGTGTTCACACAGAATCCAGCAGTATGTATGCGTTATTACAAGTCCTATTTCGCTTTCCATTTTCACTTAAGAAACTAAAGGCTGTGTTTGTGCTGGCAATGAGGGGAACTCAGTGTGAATCTCAATGTGCGCATGTGTCATGGTCTCTCTCAATTTCATCCCTGTTCAAATGCAGCACCCTCTATAGAAGAAGCATTTCAGAAATATAAAACCCAGATGACCCAGGATGACCCAGACAATAAGAACAGTACTAGTTAAGTTTACAGACCTATGGTGATTTATTAGTTTTAATCACTTTCAAACACGTAATATCATTTGTCCTTTCAGTACACAATAAGGTAGGGTTTCTTTTACAGATATTTTCCTGGGAATGGTGACTCTCAACTTGACTCTGGGCCTCTGGCTCTTAGCTTAATGTCTAGTTAAAAGTCTGAATGATTTTTCCAATCTAGAAAATCAGCCTGAATTTGAACATCACTGTGCTCTTCCTTTTATTTATTTTTTTCTTTTTTGGTACTAGGGACTGAACTCAGGGGCATTCTACCTCTGAGCTACACCCCCCAGCCCTTTTAATTTTTTATTTTGAAACAGGTCTCCCTAAGTTGCTGAGGCTGTCCCAGAGCCTGCGATCTTCCTGTCTCCACCTCCCAAGTACTGGGATTACATGTGCCACCACACGCTGTTATTATTTGTGTGTGTGTGTGTGGTACTAGGGATTGAACCCAGAGGCTTTCTACCTTCAAGCTACACCCCCAGCCCTATTTTTTATTCTTTATTTTGAAACAGGGTCTCACTAAGTTGCGGAGGGCCTCGCTAAGTAGCTGAGGCTGGCCGCGAACCTGTGATCCTCCTGTCTCAGCCTCCCAAGTACTGGAATTACAAGTGTGCACCACCACACCTGGCTTCCCCACCCTGTTATTATGCCCTCCTTTTTTAAAGTGATAAGTTTGGATCTTTCCCAAATGTTTAGTTTGTATTTGTGGTATAACTTTAGGAAGACCTCCTAGTTACTGAAGCCCATTAAGACAGTTGGGCCCTCTGATTATGGGCAAAAGAATTCAAACTAAGGGCACATAAGTTTCTTTAAAATAAAGATTATAACCTGGGCATGGTGGCACATGCCTATAATCCTAGTACTTGGGAGGCTGCGAGGAAGATCGCAGGTTCAAGGCTAGCCTCAGCAACTTAGTGAGACCCTCAGCAACTTAGCGAGACCCTGTTTCAAAATAAAACAAAAAAAACATAAAGCATGATTCCATCCCCAATATTAATAAATAAGTAAATAAAGATTATAGTAAAATATGATTAACACGAGTACTTTTATAATTCTTTTAGAAGGAAAACTCAAAAATAGCCTGTAGCATTGACAACAAGGGGTGATTTCTGAAAAATTCCTCATATGCTTTGGAATTTCTTTGAGAAACTTTATGTGTCTGATGTATCATAATAATTATTTATATGGGAATATCTCTATAAAAATAAACTATGATATACTTTGTGGATATAGGCAGACAGTCATAATTTTGAATAGTTCATTTTGAAACAGATGTCAAGATGAGTGTTGTTAAAAAATATCCTTAGCCTGATTGCTCATGTTTGAAATCTATTTTGTGTTGTCAGGCAACCCCGCCCAGCCCACTTCTCTCCACTACATGAATCCTTACCAACTGAACGCCTATGGAATGGCTTTGAAGGCAGTGGGAGAGATCGTCCAAGATTACGACAGTGATAAGATGTTCCCCGCGCTGGGTTTCGGTGCAAAACTGCCTCCGGATGGAAGGATATCTCATGAATTTGCATTAGTAAGAACATATCAAAAGGATTTGATACTTTGAAAAAAATTAATATGTTGGATTTAATATCAATTTTGTGCTTATTCTTTACTCATTTGTGTAGCAAACCTTTGTGTCCATAGACTCTGCTCGATTTTGGTAAATAATCAGCTTAGGAGAGTGGTCTTAAAGGGGAAGAAAAGACAGCTAACTAGAGTATCGATAAATACAGCTGAAGTGCAGATGATTTATAAATAGGAGGTCTTTTCTGATTTTCTTTTGCTCTATAACAAACATCCCTAAAACTTAGAAGCATAAAACCACATTGTTCTGTTATGATCACAATTTACGGGTCAGAAATTTGAGCAGACTATAATGGGAAGTAGCACATTTCTACTTTTCAACATCTGGGCCTTAGCTGGAATGACTGGAAAGTGGCTAGAGATGGCTGAAATTGCTTGGCTAGGGTCATACTTCTGCTTCTCAGTGGAATCTCTCAGCTAGTCTCTGTGCCTTGTCTTCTGGGACCAGCGTGTCCCCTAACATGGCTTCTTTGCCCAGGTTCACTCTAGCTCCTGAGCTAGGGTAACTCAAATGGCCGGATTTGTGTGGACATCTCTCCCTCGTTTTTCTTCCCACCTGTCCATGTGGCTGTTGTGGGCTTCTCCTAGGACTGTGGTGTCATGTAGCCTCATTTCTCAGAGTATTATAAGTCTGAGACAAGAACTCCAGGACCCTTCGTAGTATAGGCTTAGAAGTCCCAGAATGTTTTTTTCTGTCACATCCCATTGTATAAGTAAATTACTAAGGCCAGCCTAGGTTCAAGGCAAGGGAATTAATTTTCACTTTTCATGGAAAGAATAACAAAGAACTGTGTGGCAATCCTTAATCTACAACCTTTTTTAACACCTAAGAGAATGAATGATTATGCTAAACTAAAGGAAGTTTTGCTTCTCACCCTTGTGATTAATTTTCCTTTCTCTTTCATTCTAATTCTCTCCTTAATTCTTTTCCTTTCTCCATATTAATTCTATGTAACCACATCAATACAGAATATGCTGCCAGGGAGGAGTTGGCTTTGTTTATTTATTCATTATTATTATTATTATCATTATTATTATTACCTTAATCTGTTCTTTGAGCCCAGTTTAAACACTTACAGGACAGAGATTGCTGTGGTTTGACTCGAGTCCTCTGCGGAATCTGGTGTTGCCAACGTAACAGCATTAAGAGATTATTTAACTTTCAACTATGCCTCCCTTGCTATCTGAAAAATTACATACAGTAGTAATTTAGGATGAGGTTAACAGAAAACTTCAAAAGGCATCAAATTAAATATTATCTTACTAGCCGGGTGTGGTGGCGCACACTTGTAATCCCAGTACTTGGGAGGCTGAGACCAGAGGATCTGGGTTCGTGGCCAGCCTCAGCTATTTAGTGAGGCCTCCGCAACTTAGTGAGACCCTGTTTCCAAATAAAGACTAAAAAATAGGGCTGGGGGTGTAGCTCAGAGGTAGAATGCCCCTGAGTTCAATCCCCGGTACCACAAAAATATATATATATATATATATATATATTATCTTACTGAAGACCTTTTTAACCTTTATTTGCCTTATTTATCCATTGTGTGTACATAGCACATTTTTGTTATCCATTCATCTGTTGAATTAGGTTGGTTCCACAATTCCTACTCCTCGGTATCTTTTCAAATATGTTTTAAGAGAAGTATTTTTACATTCTTATTTCTATACTTATTTTTGTTTTACTATTCTATCACCCACGCAGTTTCAGGAGAGGTTGCTGGAGGGTTTAATTCTTTCTTCCATGAAATAGCCCACATGTCACACTCCCAGTGTCATAGAAAAATGAGTATCTGTTGGGATTCTGTTGTGTCTTAGAGAATTAAAATCTCCCAGAAACTTATAAAACCATGAAAATCACTCCTGTGATGCTAAGTCTTCAGTGCCTCAGGAAAAAGGTCATGAGCTATTTTAAAGCATAGGAAAAGGAATAAGTGTGGTATTCTAAATGGGGTTGATTAATTTTCCTTCTACATGTTTCCTCTCGCCCTTGTATATTTCTTCTTTTCTTTCTCCTTCTACTTTTCTGCTTTTTTTTCTAACTCTACATTTGTTTCTTGTAGCCAAAACTATAAAATATCTACCAGTAAGAAAAGATATTTTATTGTTTTGCACCTGTTCTTCAAACACAACTGAAAACTTAAAGGACAGAAATCAAACCATTTGAAATCTATGAAAAATAGTCTCCCAAATTGATGATGAAACCAGTGGTTATTCATTAAAAATGAGTCATAAAATAGGGCAGCCATTGCCCTTTTCATTAATAATCAACAAAATTAAGTGCATTTACTTTTAAAAATACTTAGTTTTACTTTTATGCCAGAACTACACATACACTCACTCTTGTTGGTTTTAGCCAACAAAAATTGATTCCCTGCATAATTATTTCAAGGAATTAGTTTGTAAACAGACTGAAAAATCTCATAACTCATTACAAGTTTGTCATGAAGAGGAAAATCTCGTTTTGGTACTTGTAAAATACTTAAATTAATCCTGATATACTGAGCACATATGAAAAAGAAGACATGATTTTATGTTAAAAAAGTATTCTTATCATTGTCCAAGGCATTTGAAGAAACCTTAGAGCAACTTAGGGTATTAGGACTAATTCAGAAATCAGAGCTTTAAATAATTCATAATGACGTGTAGAGTGGCCAGTGATTGCCTTTCCACTACTGAAAGAGAAAAATGTTAGCCTTGTTGTAATTTCAGTTCCCGAGGAAAGTAGGAAATAGTTTCATAGAAATATAAACACCCATAAAATGTTAAAATGCTGATCAAAAAGTAGCTCAGAACTATCCTAGTTTGTAATTGTTCCCTGAAGGCAGCTATATAATACATTTTTGTATGCTCAAAATTGGTAATGAGTTGTAATTTTAATTAGTTTCATACCTTATTAAGGGAAAAGAGTACCATAAAATCTTATTTAGAGGAAAGTTAAATAGGTCAGCTCAGTTGATTAGCATCAAAACCAACCATTAACGGCTTTGTGCTAAATGTTAAACCTTTCCTTTTACATTTTAATTTCAGACCAATTTTGTAATGTGAAGAGTCTTCTATTATTTTTGTTTTAAAACATTATGTGAAGGTTAACTAATAAAAAAACAAAAGTTGGAAGAAGAGACAAAATTAAAAGGGAAAAATGGGTATAACTCGTTCTCTCACACATGATGAAATTGAAGCCATTGGTAACATCTGGGTCACTTTCCAAGATCCCAGCTCTGCAGAATGTTCAGGATTTCATATCAGGGCAACATAACAGTGGTGAAGATCCCGCTCTGAAGTTAGACTGCCTGTATTCAAGTCTTGCATCTCCCTGCTGTTCTGTGACCCTTGGACAAACTACATTCTTAGTGCCTCTATTTCTTTATCTGTAAAGTGGGGATAACAACAGTACTTTACCTATCTTTTCAGAGTTGTAATAGAAAATACATAATATATATAAATGCTTTAGTATGAAACCTGGTATATGGAATTCAACAAATTTTAGTTATCAATTGTGTTTACTTGTAATTTGGGAGACTAAAAACATACATGCTAAAATTATTGCTAACTATGCCTAAAAATAGTTACTGTTGCTTTGTTTTGTTTGTTTATTTGTGGTGCTGGGGATTGGGGATTGGACTCAGGGGCATTCTACCTCTGAGCTACACCCCCAGCCTATTTTATTTTTTAATTTTGATACGGGGTCTCGCTAAGTTGCTTTGACTGTCCTCAAACCTGTGATCCTCCTGCCTCAGCCTCTCAAGTACTGGGATTACAGGCATGCACCACCGTGCCTGGCTCCTGTTGCTGTGTCTTAAAATACCTCTACACGTTTGTGATACACTCCTTCTTCCACAGATGGAGTCCAATTCCCCTTCCCTTGAGTGTGGGCTGCCCTTAGTGACTCATTTCTAACTAATAGATTAAGGTAGAAGTCATGGTATACAGTGTCACAAAACAGCTCATAAAAAGCTGTTGGAGTTTTGTTTTCTCTCTCTCTCTCTCTCTCTCTCTCTCTCTCTCGGATAACTCATTCTGCATGTTGTGAGAAACAGCCCTATGGAGAGTCCATCTGGCCTCTTAACAATAGCTATGTAATGAGTCTTCTTGGAAGTAGTTCCTCTAGCCCCCATCAGACTTTCAGATGACTACAGCCCAGGTCAGCATTTTGACTTCAGCCTCATGAGAGATCCTGTCCAAGAGCCACCCATGAGCCAGGTGTGGTGGCACATGCCTGTGATACTTGGGAGGCTGAAACAGGAGGATCACAGGTTGGAGGCCAGCCTCAGCAAGCTAGTGAAACCCTTAGCAAGTTCCCTGTTTCAAAATAAGATAGGGCTGGGGGTGTAGCTCAGAGGTAAAATGCCCCTTGAGTGCAATCTCCAGGA
>PVJS01059115.1:0-11598 GCA_004027185.1 Glis glis | reverse complement strand
GAGAGAGAGAGAGAGAGAGAGAGAGAGAGAGAGAGAGAGAGAGAGAGCTGAGGCTGGCCGTGAACCCGGATCCTCCAGTCTCTGCCTCCCAAAATACTGGGATTACAAGCATGCGCCACCACACCCGGCCTATAATTTACACTTTCTGTATTTTGCCAAAAATGTCCTAATACTTATTACTCATAGAGTTATTGCAATAGAATAGCTAGAGAGAATGTTCGTAGGTGTTGGAGCTCCCCCATAAGTTCTTTGATCTGTACTGGCTCTTTTTGCCCAAAGAATTTGTGAGCCTTTATCGACATCAGTTAAAACAAAGAGCTGTCCTGGTGGCTGATGGTTCTTTGATATACGGTTGTGCTTTTTTGTAGAAAGGACACAGAAATCTTTGTCAGATTCATGTATTAATGTACATGCTATTATCTAAAGGTTGATGTGATTTGGGTTTTATATTTCTCATATAAAAATATTAAAGAAAAATCCTGGGGTCAAAATTTAATAATATATGCCATTAAGCTTTCTTTGTTTAATCCTTTAATTCAGTCTATTAATGTGAAAAAAGCCAATATAAAATTTTCTGCTATTTTCATGACTATTTTGGTAAAGATTTAATTGTCAATTTTTAATTATAGGATTGATAGAGCAACACTCTAACTAAGTAGACACAAAATTTCAAAACATTACAATTGTGCCTTTGGTTGTGTTTCCTATTTCAAATCAATATATTCAGTGGATGAAAAAATTCAATGAGAAGAAAAATATACAAAGGGTATAAGATTAGCATATCAATAAACTACTAGAATTATACAATGTATTTACTGCTTTGAAAAACAAGTATTACATTGAAAAATTAATATTTGAGAATTTGCCAAAGTAGTTCTAAGATATTCTTAAATGAATATAAGTATATCGAAAATATTCTTTTAATTTTTTCTGTTAATTCCCTTCATTATTTTAGCAGCAGAACATTAATTTTTTGGGTTAAAGCTAATGAAAAACTTTTCTTTAAAACACTGTGGACAACACTACTTACTACTCAGCATAAATGTTTGAGCAAGTGAAAACATGAGTTAATGATTCTATTAACAATATTTTACAGATCATCCTATATTTTCCATAAAATTACTATTCATATAGGCACTTTGCATGCTCATATTGCCAATTATTATTATTCCACAAAGTGCTTTTACATACAATTTCCTTTTCCCAAGACTAAAAAAAAATATTTTTCTACCACTTAAATATGCAAACTTCCACCTTTTTCATGAAACACTTCTAAACTGACCTGAGATATGGCACCAAGTTCTCTCCCACTCTGTGTACTCCTTAAGAATTATAGCCCCAGTTCCTTCATTTGCTGTGTCTGTACTTTCTCTCTCATTCTATAAAGCACGTACATCTAAATTTGTCATTATTCTTTCGTATTTTAGCCTCATGATGCTCTTCTACAATGTGTATATATGGTGAGCTTCTCTACCGGTCTTCCTGTTTAAATTACACTTTCCTAGCAGGTAAGGGCAGACTTCTTGCTTAACCTAGTAGAACCTAGCACAATGTAAAATGTCCCAGAAAACCAAATACCTACACCCCTATTTTAATGATCTGATCACACACAATGAAAGAAGACATTCCTAGGCACTCTGTATTCTTTCCAGTTCATCCTTATTTTCGTAGTGTGGTAGGCGACAAACCTACTTATGTTAGAGATAAGGGATATGGGATCTCTGAGGGAAAAAAATCAATGGATAAATTAAGGCTATTTAGTTTAATGGTGAAAAAAGTAGTAGATGGGTTAAGAAACATTTAAGAGGCAGTTTCATGCTTTAGAATCTAGATTGCATCTTTTTAATAGTCTTGGCTGGCACTAAAAATTATGGGAGAAAGATGGACTCTCTTTGCCTTTATCACTTAATGATTATAGTAAGAACTGACAACTTTTGCAAGTTTTCAAGTATTTATAATAAGCAAAGTGCCTTGTTTATTTTAGGTATTCAATACTTGTTTTTTGTTTTTGTTTGTTTGTTTTGCGGTACTGGGTATTGAACCCAGGGGCATTCTACTTCCGAGCTACACTCCCAGCACTATTTTATTTTTTATTTGGAAACAGGGTCTCACTAAGTTGCTGACTCAATTCTTTTTTTTTTTTTTTTTTGCAGTACCGGGGATTGAACCCAGGGGCGTTCTACCTCTGCGCTACACCCCCGGCCCTATTTTTTTTATATTTTATTTTGAAACCGGGTCTCACGAAGTTGCAGAGGGCCTCACTAAGTAGAAAGAGAGAGAGAGAGAGAGAGTGAGACAGGGAGAGAGATAGAGAGAGAGAGAGCGAGCTCAGGCTGGCCGCAAACCAGGGTCCTCCGGTCTCCGCCTCCCAAAGTACTGGGATTACAAGCATGCACCACCACACCCAGCTGTGACTCAATTCTTGTTGAATCACATGAAATACTGAACAAAGACATTATCTGCTGATAGTAAGCTTCATTCAAATTCCTAAATTCTAAAATGAGTATGCTCTATTTTGCTTGATTTGTTTTATGGAAATATATAAAATTATATTTTGATATATATCTTAAATATAATATGAATGAAAATATATATGAATGAAAAGCCTTCTTTCATATTTAAGTCTCTGATTTTATTACATTCCTTAAATCTTTTTTTTTTTTTTTGCGGTACTGGGGATTGAACGCAGGGGCGTTCTACCTCTGCACTACACCCCCGGCCCTATTTTTTTATGCTTTATTTTTGAAACCGGGTCTCACGAAGTTACAGAGGGCCTCACTAGGTAGAGAGAGAGAGAGAGAGAGAGAGAGAGGAGAGAGAAGAGAGAAGAGAGGAGAGAGGAGAGAGGAGAGAGAGGAGAGAGAGATATAGATCGCGTGCGCATGCGCGTTGAGGTTGGCCTCGAACCCGGATCCTCAGGTCTCCACCTCCCAAAGTACTGGGATTACAAGCATGCGCCACCACGCCCGGCTACATTCCTTAAATCTTTAAAGTAACCTGTCAATAAAATGATTTTGTGGATTTACCCCTACGAAGATCTAAAATTGGGAGTTAGGTCTTATGATAGAAAATCCATACTGAAGTATTTCATTGAGGAGAGACTATCTGGGCATCAGATCTTTGAGTTTAGCAGAAACAGTCAAAACTTAAAGATAAATGAATTATGTACCCAGCAGCTTCACTATCAGACCTTCCCATACTGAACTAGAAAATTGTCTGTCTTGTTTTTTTCACTAGTTTAAATAAGATGATATATTTTTTAAAAACCTATTAGGCACTAAGAATCTTTCATAAATTGGAAAGATTAAATGTTTAAAGTGTTTGAATTGCTCAAAGTAATGCTTTTAATTTAAAAATTAAAATAATATTAAAATATATTCTTGATAAATAACAATAGTTAATAGTTCTTTCAAAGAATATACATTTTGGATTTCTTTTCCCAAGAAATTTATGTAGAGACTAATACATTTCAGGCAAGTTAAAAAAAATTCAAGGTAAGTTAAGGTCATCATTTTTTAAAAAAAACTACTATAATGCAGAAATATAAATGCTTTATTGACTTAAAGTATGCAAACTAGATATAATTCAGACAAACAAAATAATTGCACATGTGTTAACACAGAGACCAGGATAAATGCACAAAAGCCAGCCTTACCATAGCAAAAAAATTGGGGTAACAGCAGGATCTTTTAATAACATGAAAACAATTTACTAAAATATGGAGTTAGCCCATATTTCTCTCATCACTCCTATCACAACATTTAAGTGATTTACTAATTTTTCTATGCCTAAAGCTGGTCTGGTCATGATATTTTGGCAACGATGTTTTATTTATTATTAGATTTAACTTCTCTTCCAATAGAACACATAGCTCCCCACCCTATAGCAATGGGAGGGATTAGAAAAAAGTGGGAGAAATAGAAATGGTATCTATAACCAGATTCACCGGCATCATTCCTGATAGACTGATAAAAATCAAAGAGTCAGGCCGGGCGTGGTGGCGCATGCTTGTAATCCCAGTACTTGGGAGGCGGAGACTGGAGGATCTGGGTTCGCAGCCAGCCTCAGCTACTTAGTGAGGCCCTCTGCAACTTTGTGAGACCCGGTTTCAAAATAAAGTATAAAAAATAGGGCCAGGGGTATAGCTCGGAGGTAGAATGCCCCTGTGTTCAATCCCCGGTACCACAAAAAAAAAAAAAAAAAAAATCAAAGAGTCAGCAAAATAGGGAAAAGCATATTTTGACCAAATGCTACCTTAGCCAGGCATGGTGGTGCATACATATAATCCCAATACTTGGGAGGCTGAGACAGGAAGATCGCAGGCTCAAGGCCAGCCTCAGCAATTCAGTGATACCCTGTTTTAAAAATAAAAAGTAATAAAGCCGGGTGTGGTGGTGCACGCTTGTAATCCCAGTACTTTGGGAGGCAGAGACCGGAGGATCCGGGTTCGCGGCCAGCCTCAGCTCTCTCTCTCTCTCTCTCTGTCTCTCTCTCTCTCTTCCAAGTGAGGCCCTCCGCAACTTCGTGAGACCCGGTTTCAAAATAAAGCATAAAAAATATAGGGCCGGGGGTGTAGCTCGGAGGTAGAACGCCCCTGGGTTCAATCCCCGGTACTGCAAAAAAATAAAAAAATAAAAAGTAATAAGGACTGGGGACTTGGAGATAGAATGTCCCTGGGATCAATACCTAGTAACACACACACACACACACACACACACACTGCTATCTTGATCAAGTTTACTGCAGAGTTTAAATGGTTTGGTTCATGTTGGCATCCGGAAGTCTCACATTCTTGAATTCCTTTCTGGCAGATCCAGCAGCCTTGGAGCTGTGGCTAGTGTATCTATGCTCTGGCTGTATGTTGCTATAAGTCTCACATTGTCTCCTAGTTAGTTTCAAAAGTACCTCCAAGAATTCTTCTTTGGATCTAACACATACTGTTTGTTTGACAAATATGTATTGGATGAATTATACTCTGTAAAATGGGATTGTTCGTGTACTTTGATAAGTAATAATGCACACTGCATAAAAATACATTTACAAACACACACCTGTGACCATCTAAGTAATAATACAATTTTACTATAAAATATTTTCATAGTTTTTGTCATTTTGCATCTCCTCTATTCTAAACTTTTATCTCCTCATTGTCCCATAGACCTGTCCACTTCACAGAGTGGTTTAGGTTCAAATGTGAATATGTATTTAAAAGGCAGTAACACTAACACATACAAATGCTACCTATTTTTAAAAATTGAATATTGTAAAGACAGGTGATTTGGGGACTGCCAATTAAGTATACCTATGTATTATTTTTATATGAATGAATGAATGAATGAATGAGGGGTTCATTTAAATTCTTGTGTTAATGGAATTTGGACATTTAAAAAATAGATAAATACTGTTAGGAAAACTAAAAATAACAACCATAACAAAAGTGATTATTTATTCAGCATTTCCTAGGTGAGTAACAAATCTCATGTTTAGTCAAAGCCACCCTCCAGCATCATTTTTCTCATGAGGAAATTGGGGATATATAATATTATTGTGTTAATTAAATTAACACAAATAGTAAGTGGCAAAACCATATACTGCTAAGCATTGTTATCTCTTTTATGCCTATTGGTCTGCAATTTGGTTCTAAGAGATTTGAGGAAAGAAGTTATTTCTCTTATTAAAACAAATATCAAATGCAATAAGCATACGTTTAAATTAGTTTAACTTACTTGCTACCATGCGATAATTAACAAGTCATCTCATATGATTAGATTTAGTTATTTCATTATTATTTTCTTTTTTGTTTTGCTAATCTCTTCTTTGACAGAAAGGGCTTTTTGACAGTTTTGTTGTAATATTTATTGCTTTACTTTCTATTTTTTGATCGTTTGGGGAATATAAAATAATGGTTGCTTTTGTTAAATTCAAATAGAAAGGAGTCGGGAGCTTTGTTTCTTTATGTGGGTAAATCATTTAACAAGTTGTGAGTGGTGTTAAAGACTAGACACAAGGTCTTCTGATTTCTAGTCTGTTGGCTTTTTCACAATATTATGACAGCTTTACATTCTGTTCCAAATTCCACATTATATTAACAGAGTATGCATGGCAATGTTATAAATATACAAGGATATAAACAGCGCCTTGAGTGAAACAGATTAGATTTTATTATAATCAACTGAGTCTAGAAACTTTAAAATAACTGATGAGCTTTAACACTATATGTGTCTATGAAAGAATAATAAAGAACAATGGTGGTTTTGGTTTCACTGGGGTAGAGCGGGGCCCTTTTTGTCCCTTAATTTCCCTAATTAGTCTCAATTGTGTTCTCCCTGTAAGTTAGCAGGCCAAGATAGTATCTGCTTTATTGCCATGGGAGGAAAACTTGTTCTTATTGAGCTTTATTAGATACTCCATTCTCTCATTTAGAATCCTATTAAGTTTCCCCTTGGCATTTTCTAAATCAATTAGTTTTAGCCTTACCCTTCTTAATATGCTCCTTTTGGAGGCTCCTAATTTTAGTCCCTAACTCTGGTATTTGTAGTTGCCTTTCCCTTTTCTTTTGGGCAAAGATTTCAATCAATTTTCCCTGCAATACTGCTTTGCTAGCATCCCACAGAGTCATATCTGTGACCTCACCATTATCACTGTCTGCTAAATATTCAGCCCATATGTCTTTGAGCTTTTCCCTAAACTATTGCTGCCGAAGGAAGTAATTATTACTTTACCATCTTAGCACTCCCTTGTTGCTTTTCAAGGGAAATAATTCCACACCCAAGTGAATCATTGCAGGGTCCAAAACTAGAATCTTGTCAATAGAACAGCAACTTTGCCCTGAGTCTCCGGTGGGAATAGAAAAAATGGTTTTGGAAAAGAAAGAAAGAGTTTATAGAATGAAATGTGAGCTGTGGCCATGAGCATGCTTATTTATTTTAAAAATAAATATAGTTGGTTAGTAGATTGTATGATGGCAAAGAATTCGAGAGTAATTAAATTTTAACATCATAAAGTGTATTCCTATAATTACTAAGGGGTTATTTTGGAAATTTATTTAGCTCGTGTATTTGTTTTTACAAACACACATATAAATTACATGCATAGCACACAATTAGTTCTACCAAAATAAATAGAAAATGTTAGAAACAAACATATTTTAAGTAAATATAGTTAATCATAAGCAATTTTAATTTCCAAGGTAATAATTTTCCAAATTTTCTACCAAAATCATATATTTATCATCAGAAAAGAACTTTTAAAGCTCCATTAGTACCCAGGTACTGAAAAGTTACAGTAATCTAGGGGATTCACAAACTAAAAATTTGGTTATCTATAAAGTCAAGAAAATTTACTTCAATTCTTTGAACTTTATCTACTATGTTTCTAGTTACTGTACTATTTTAGAAATGTGGGTTTCCTTTTCCTGTTGAAATAATTTATTTTTCCCAGATAAGTTTAATAAATTTATATAAGTATATAGCAATAACACCTAGTGTCATGGTACTAGAAAAATAAAGAAATTTTAGAAAAGACAAGCCTGAAAATATACATACATGCATAAAGTCAGTGATGAGTAAGACCACAGGAACATAAGTTTTACTTTCTAAACAATTTTCAATACAGCATGTAAAAGCTAAAGAAAATAATGTTTTAGGTACCATGTTTTTGTAGAATTATGGCATTGTGATGTTGTGGAATATTGTGTTCTTCCATATTTTAGTGGCCACTACAGACATTGCTGGCACTGGTAGGAAGAGCCCACTATAAAGATCACTCCCCTAGAGCACATTTTGTATAACAAGAACACATGTAATAAAATCATAACTAAACAAGTTTATTTTAAAAATTTTCAGGATGTTGAATCATAAACCCTGTGGTAAAGGTCCCCACCTAGTGCTAGGGGTGTTAAGCACTGTGACAATCTATATATCTTAATTGTTTCCAAGTAGCATATTCACTAAGGACCTTTCTATTCATGCTCAATTCTCCTTTTACCATTTTACTAGCATCCTGTAAGTCTTATAAATCTTTTGTCTAGAGAGCTTTGGAACTGAAACATGACTTGGTTTGTAAGTCACACAGATACTGAGAACACAATTATATTAAAGTTCTATAGGAATAGCATGTAGCTTTTCCTTTGGATTGTACTTTTGGATTTCAAGGCCAGAAAAACAGGTGAGGATAGCAGTCATCTAATTAGTGTCTTCTGAGAGACACTATATTTTCCACTCCTACCCTTATCCAAAATTGTGATCTCAATTGGACTTAATAAGAATCTAAAATTCATATCCTAGTTACTTAGGAGTTAAGTAATTAAGAATAATGGTACATTTTTTAAAAAGGTAAAAAGTAATGAATATATGTTAGTATTTTTTCTTCTGTAGTATGTACCAAGTACTTTTTACTTCATGTGCACCATGTTTCCTAAAGTTTATGAAGGCATGGTGAACTGCACAAACTGGGTATTTATTAGCCTTCATTCTGCCAATACAGGTCTTGAGATTTAGAAATGTTAGGGAAATTGTACAGGACTTCTTTAGCTCTAAAGGCTGGAGATAGAATTCAAACTATAGCTATTCTATGCTATAGTATTTTCACATCTAATGTGAAACAACATATTAATTTAGGTTAGTTATGGACACTAATTTGGTATATTTATTCAACAAATGCACATGTATTAGATAGGAACCTTTTGGTGCTAACAATGATTGTATTAGACAATACAATGACCTTTATTATGGTCATGCTATAAACCCACATTCAAGTATTTTACATTAATTTTTTCAGTAGCTGCCCTCTCTATGAACTAGATAGCATTATCTCCATTTTTAGGTTGAGAAACATAGGTATATGTTAATGAACTTGGTCAATGTTTTGCATCTACTATTCCCATCAACCTAGTCTAATTCTAGAACCCATATTCTTAATCATGATAGTGTGCTATCTTTAAAAATAAAATAACACAGCTTCATAATACACAAAACAAAATTAGCAGAACTATAAGGAAAAAAGATTGAAGTTGCCACTAAGGTAGAAAATGTTAATATTAAAAAATTTACAAATCAAGCACAGAAGAAATCGATAAAGGTAGAGAAAATTTGAATTACAGTAAGTTTCACCAAACTGATAAATACATAACTCTGGATCCAACAAGTGGAATATGCACATTATTTCCAGCACACAGGAACATTTAAGAAAAAAAGGCTATGTTCTAGGTCAGTGCTGTTGAGATCATGGTCCACAGACCAAAATAATTCATGATTGCTGGTAACAGTCCATGACAATACAAGTTCAGAAACCAAGTGTAAGCACTAAGGAAGTTTTAGAACAATTTGGTACTGTTTGATAGCCAAGAACATGATCAGATATAAATGTGATTTGGAGTTTATGTGTTGTGTAGGAGTATGTTCTTATGGTATATCTGCAATAACAAGTTACTCAGATAAGAATTTGTGCCAGAATTCAATTAATATGTTGACACTTCATATAGATATTTTCATAATTTAAAAAAAATAGATGAACTAAAAATATGCCTACAGACAAAATTATTCATCTGTCTATTAGTTTTTAAAATATTCTCTGTGTGATAATATGGAAATCAGATATATACAACTATTAGTGAATGCTAAGGTACTGTGAGGGTAATTGAGCAGAATAAATAGAGTGCTTTTACAAGAAAATAAACACATTTTAAAGATAAGAATTAAGCAGTGGACTTTTATACCCTACATTGTCAAATTACATAAAATTATCCTTTTTATCAGGATCAAGGGTGTAGTCAAATGTGAAGGATAGAGACCTATGGCGAGGGCCATTTGGCTTTTCCCAGAAGGCAATGAGGAGCCAAGGAAGATTTTCTGGTATCTGAGTAACATTGAGAATATCCCTTCATTAAGCCGGGTGTGGTGGTACACGCTTGTAATCCCAGTACTTGGGAGGCTGAGACAGAAGGACCACAGGTTCACGGCCAGCCTCAGCTACTAAGTAAAGCCCTCCGCAACTTAGTGAGACCCTGTTTCAAAATAAAAAACTAAAATAGGGCTGGAGGTATAGCTTGGAGGTAGAATGCCCCTGGGTTCAATCCCCAGTGTGACACACACACAAAAAGAATATCCTTTCATTTGACAGTTATATGAGTTTAAGATTGAGTGTGTTGTGTAGGAGTATGTTCTTATGCTATATCTACAATTGGTGCTATGAGATCAGCCAAAGAGGAACTCTAACAATCTAGAGGTGATAGAAGTAGTCCATGTGAGGGTCTTACTAGTGGGACATACCAACAGGGTAGAGGCTAAACTGACAAATCTAGATAACTCACTAGGTCACTAGAAAAAGAGTAGCACCATAAGGAAAAACTGGTGGAGAAAGTGACTAGAGATAAAATTAGAGATTAAAAAATTATTAAGTACTCTGTAGGACCCATCCTTTAATAGAATTAAGGTAGAACCATTTAGATCCACTGTGGTGGCCCAGAGAATTTAGAGGCATAGACAAATCTATACCTAGAGGCAGGAAAATGACCAGAAAAGATTAAAGGGTAAACAAAACATGATGGCATGGTAGTGGTGAGTCAGTAGAAGGGAAGTGTAAAGAAGAAGCATAGACACACTCAGGTTTCCTAATAATTTCATCCCAGGATAGCTGCTTTAAGGAAAACTGATTAGCAGTGAAACAGACCAGTATTATGATTAATATGACCTTGTAGTTTCTATTTATTTATTTTTTCTAGAAATCTTAGAACCAGAAATATTGATGTCCTAACATACACATCACTTCTGGGATCACTTTAGTGATTTCCATCATCTGCTTTTTCCATTTCTAGAAGACTCTGGGGAGTTATTTGAAAATAAGTCCCACAGAATAAATTTCAAGAATATGATTAGTCTATCAGCAGCAACAGCATTATCAACAACAAAAACACTATAAGAATGACACGAGATCTTTAAAACAACTTCATCTCTTCCAATGAATACCTGGTTTTAATCTGCCTTTTTCTTTCTTTTGTTAGGGTTCCTTGGTCCAACTGGTTTTAAATTTCTTTTCTGATGGTTACAGATACAAATTTAGAAAATTTCTATCCAAAGAATCAAAAAGATATTAATGGTGTGTTATATCTCTTTTAAATGTCTACCTCTAGATTACTTATAAAAATGATATTATTTAATGGCTACTTAACCCTTTAAGAGTACATCCACAAAAATATCTTTATATAAAATAAATCTCTACTGCACATTAATTCTTTAAAATATACTAAGTGAAAAAAAAGTTGTCACTTTTACATGAATTTCATTGTTCCAAACTGAATTGCTATAGCTTTTTTAGTTACTTTTTATATTAATTACATGTGTTATTTAAATAATTTTCCAAAAGAGCAAGGTACCTGTACAATTTTAGAGTAAAAAGCAATACTCAAAGCTGGGCGTGGTGGCGCACGCTTGTAATCCCAGTACTTTGGGCGGCGGAGACCGGAGGATCCAGGTTCGCGGCCAGCCTCAGCTTTCTCTCTCTCTCTCTCTCCCTGTCTCTCTCTCTCTCTCTCTCTCTCTCTACTTAGTGAGGCCCTCCGCAACTTCATGAGACCCGGTTTCAAAATAAAGTATAAAAAAA
>PVJS01059114.1:0-11599 GCA_004027185.1 Glis glis | reverse complement strand
AAGAACAAAATAACAGCATTCGCAAGAAAATGGAAAGATCTGGAGAACATTATGTTAAGTGAGATTAGCCAATCACAAAAAAAGAAGGGACATATGTTTTCATTAATATGCACAACTTAGGGAGTAGTGGGGACACAAAAGGGACTCCAATGACAATGGAGAACCCCCAGTGGTGCAAGGGAAGGGGTACAAGGGAAGGGGAAGGGTAAGAAAGAAGTGAATCTATGGAATTACTGTCATAAACACTGTGTATATATGAGATTATACCAATATCATTCTCAGTGCTACATGTGGGGGGGGCGAGGCAGGGGGGAGGCAGGGGGGAGGGACACCAAGAGCTGTGTGCATGTATGTTAAGTTAACACCAAACTGATACTCATTGTGATGTGAGACTACAATGCACCAATAAAAACATAAAAAAAGAAAAGAAAAGAAAAAAGAGATGAAAAAAGGTGATATTACCTCCAATAGCACAGAAATCCAGAGGATTATCAGAAACTACTTTGAAAAATTATACTCCAACAAAATGGAAAATCTAGAAGAAATTGACAAATTTCTAGACATGTACAACCTTCCTAAGTTGAATCAAGAAGATATAGAAAATTTAAACTGACCAATAGCAATAAAAGAGATTGAAGAAGCAATAAAGAGCCTACCATCAAAGAAAAGCCCAGGTCCAGATGGTTTCCCAAATGAATTTTATAAAACCTTTACAGAAGAACTAATCCCAATACTCCTCAATCTATCCTGTGAAATAGAAAGAAATGGGACTCTCCCAAACACATTCTATGAAGCCAACATCACACTAATACCAAAACCAAATAAAGACAGCTCAAGAAAACTACAGACCTATATCGTTGATGAACTTAGACGCAAAACTTCTAAACAAAATACTAGCAACACACATTCAAAACCACATCACAAAAATCATACATCATGACCAAGTCGGGTTCATCCCAGGGATGCAAGGCTGATTCAACATATGAAAAACAATCCATGTAATCCACCACATAAACAGAACTAAAGACAAAAATCACATGATCATTTCAATAGATGCTGAAAAAGCATTTGAAAAAATCCAACACCCATTCATGATAAGAACACTGCAGAGAATTGGAATTGAAGGAACATACCTCAACATCATAAAGGCAATATATAATAGGCCCACAGACAACATCATACTGAATGGGGGAAAAACTTCAAGAGTTCCCTTTAAAAACAGGAACAAGACAAGGATGTCCACTGTCACCACTCCTTTTCAATATAGTACTTGAGACTCTAGCCAGAGCAATAAGGCAAGAAGAGGAAATAAAAGGAGTACAAATGGGAAAATAGGAACTGAAACTATCTCTATTTGCAGATGACATGATATTATATTTAGAAGATCCAATAAACTCAACTAAAAGGCTCATAGAACTGATCAACAAATTTCAGGAAAGTGTCTGGATACAAAATCAATCTTAAAAAATCAGAAGCCTTTCTGTATGTCAACCATAAATCCACTGAAAAAGAAATCCAGAAGACATTTCCACTCATGATATCCCCCAAAACAATAAAATACTTGGGAATAAACCTAACCAAGGAGGTAAAAGACCTCTATAAGGAAAACTATAAAACATTGAAGAAAGAAATTGAAGAAGATCTTAGAAGATGGAAAGATCTCCCATGCTCTTGGGTAGGCAGAATAAATATCATCAAAATGGCCATTCTTCCAAAAGTGCTCTACAGTTTCAATGCAATACCCATTAAATTACCAAAGTCATTCTTCACTGACACAGAAAAATCTGTCCTTAAATTCATTTGGAACAACAAAAAACCCAGAATAGCCAAAGTAGTTCTCAGCAACAAGAACCATGCAGGAGGCATCACAATACCTGACTTCGAACTACAAAGCCATAGTAATAAAAAATACTACAAAGCCATAGTAATAAAAACAGCATGGTATTGGCACAAAAGCAGACACATAGACCAATGGAGCAGATAGAAGACTCTGAAACAAACCCACACACCTACAGCCAATTGATTTTTGACAAAGGGGCTAAAAACATCCACTGGAAAAAAGATAGCCTCTTCAACAAATGGTGCTGGCAAAACTGGCTAACCATATGCAGAAAAATAGAAATAAACCTCACTTTCTCACCTTATACAAGAGTCAAATCAAGATGGATCAAAAACCTAGAAATCAGACCAGAGACCTTGCAGCTACTCGAAGAGGGCATAGACCCAACACTTCAACACATAGGCACAGGTAAAGACTTCCTCAACAAGACCCCAAAGGCACAGGAAACTAAAATGAGGATCAATATGTGGGATTGCATTAAACTAAAGAGCTTTTATGCAGCAAAGGAAACAAACACAAACCTCAACAGAGAGCTGACAGAATGGGAGAAGATTTTTGCCAGCTACTCCTCTGATAGAGGGCTCATATCTAGAATATACTAGATATATTATATTCTATATATATAAAAAAAATCACCACTAAAAAAACAAATAACCCAATCAAAAAATGGGCAAGTGAACTAAATAGACACTTCACAGAAGAAGAAATACAAATGGCCCATAAATGTATGAAAAAATGTTCAACATCATTAGCAATCAAAGAGATGCAAATCAAAACTACCCTGAGATTTCACCTAACCCCAATTAGAATGGCAATCATTAAAAACACAAACAACAAATTCTGGGGAGGATGTGGAGAAGCAGGAACTCTAATACACTGTTGGTGGAATTGCAAATTAGTGCAACCACTTTGGAAAACAGTGTGGAGGATCCTCAGAAGAATGGGAATGAACCTACCATATGACCCAGCAATACTACTTCTAGGCATCTACCCTAAAGAACTGAAACCAAACTACCAGACTAATGCATGTGTATCTATGTTTATAGCTGCACAATTCACAATTGCCAAACTTTGGAACCAGCCAAGGTGTCCATCAACAGATGAGTGGATCACAAAACTATGGGATACGTACACAATGGAATTTTACGCAGCCATAAAGAAGAACAAAATTACATCATTTGCAGGGAAATGGAGGGCACTGGAGAACATTATGCTAAGTGAGATTAGTCAGTCACAAAGAATGAAAAGTCAGATGTTCTCCCTAATATATGGAAGCTAGGGAGAATGGGACTTAGAAGGGAACCCCAGACAGAGAAGGAGAAAATTTTAGTTAAGCAAAGAAGGCAACCTAACTGAGGGAGACGGGAGGGGGAAGAGGGAAATACACTAATGCACATGACGTGTACACACAAACTTATCAGAGTCAATCAGTATGCTGAGCACAGAAAGGAGGGAAGGGGGAGGGAATAGGGTGAGATTTGAGGGAGGGCTAAATGAGCAATGTGTGCATGCATGCTTCTGATACCCTGACACTTATCAAAACGTATTACTACAATGCACTGATATATGTAATAAATTAAAAAATGGAAAAAAAGAAGGGGTCTTAGTTCTGATAGGTCTGAGAATTACTTATCTAGACCATGGAAGATACTATAGGAACTATAAAGAAGAATAATACATTGTGTATATTTCATCAAGTTTATAATACAATGTACATGACTACATAGATGCATACATATGCAGAGTTAATCATTAATTCAAGGCAGCATATGATAAGAAACAATTGAATTTATGGGTTGGATGGCCTTATTTTATTTTCCAACCACATTAAAGTTAAATACTTTTTGGGTAAATGTGCTCATAAACATATATAGTTTCATAGAATTCAAGACATGATCAGTTGTACATTATTTCATGCTATATACCATAGCCTAATTAAATCATTACATAGGCTTTCTTTAGGCATAAATTGTAAAATACATCCCAATATAGGAAATGTTAAACTGTGAAATGCTATGGACCTTAGAACTAATAAAAAAGTAGAAAAAGTGGTCATATATTTCTAAATGAATATATTATGTCCATTTAGAAACATACAAAATGGAAGTTCTAAAAAGTTGAAATTTTTTTTCTTTTTGCAGTACTGGGGATTGAACCCAGGGGCATTCTATCTCCGAAGCTACATCCCAAGCCCTATTTTTTTATTCTTTATTTTGAAACAGGGTCTCACTAAGTTGCGAAGGGCCTCACTAAGTAGCTGAGGCTGGCGGCAAACCTGGATCCTCCTGTCTCAGCCTCCCAAGTACTGGGATTACAAGCATGCACCACTACACCTGGCTAAATTGAAATATTATAAGCGAAAGTTCTAATACTTTCTTGTTGCACCCCCCAAAATTGCTATAGACACCTCACTTTGGAGGCCACTAGCATCAACAGAGGTCCTCTGTGGGCTCAGAATGAGGGGTTTCTGTTACTTCTGCTTGTGTGGTTCTGGATAAGTGGAAAAACATTCTAGATGTTGTCAGAGCACAGAAACAGAGCAGGCATCTGAAGAGTGTTGGGGACAGTGATTAAGCCATGGGGCTAGAAGTGACTGAGCTTCTGAGCCTTGGTGTTCTGACTAAGGACAGAAGTAGGAAGCCACTATCTGGGGAAAAAAAGATAAATAACATCACACACAAACAGAGGACATCCAAGTAGAGCTAACCCAGACAAGACAAGCAAATGATAGCTGGGCTCTGTGTTTAATATCAGCACAAGCAAAGAACAACATGAGATTCTGATAGGTGACACTTAAGGTTGATCTTAGAAGCCAGATGGGGCATGGTCCTAGCAGAACAAGTCAGGAGCTCCTGCCTCAGCGGTCTCCCCTGCTGACGATCACAGCATCCAAAATTTCTCCTCTGGAAATTAATCCTTTACAGTTAAGGGACTGAAGATCCCAGTTAAAATGGAATCGGCCCCCCAACAACTAATGTTTGTCTCTTGTGAGGGGACAGGTTGCTGAGAGGAAGCACTATAGAAATACAGTGGGACGCAGGGCGTGGTGGCACACGCTTGTAATCCCAGTACTTTGGGAGGCAGAGACCGGATGATCCGGGTTCGCGGCCAGCCTCGGCTCTCTCTCTCTCTCTCTCCCTGTCTCTCTCTCTCTACTTAGTGAGGCTCTCCGCAACTTTGTGAGACCCGGTTTCAAAATAAAGTATAAAAAAAATAGGATGGGGGGTGTAGCGCGGAGGTAGAACGCCCCTGGGTTCAATCCCCGGTACCGCAAAAAAAAAAAAAAAAAAAAAAAAAGAAATACTGGGCATGGTGGCGCATGCCTGTAATCCCAGTACTTGGGAGGTTGAGACAGGAGGACCGCAGGTTCTAGGCCAGCCTCAGCAACTTAGCAAGACCCTCAGCAACTTAGCGGGACTCTATTTCAAAATAAAAAATAGGGCTGGGGATGTGGCTTGGAGGTAAATTCCCCTGGGTTCAATCCCCAGTGAGAGAGAGAGAGAGAGGAGAAGCTGAAGGTAAGAGAGAGCAGGAAACCCAAGAGAGAAACAGTGTACTAACAGAAGGAGGAGGGCACAGGGATCTGCTGAAGTGGCTCAAACATTCAGAACCTTCACAGAATCTCATTTAATTCTTCAATGAACTCTCTCTCGTGTGTGTGTGTGTGTGTGTGTGTGTGTGTGTGTGTGTGTGTGTGTTTCTCACAAGGTGGTTTCTAGCAGGAGAAAAATTATGACAACTCAGAAAAAAACACATTTAGCATTTTTAAGCTGAAAAGCAAGGAGAGAAATCATAATGGGAAAAGATCAATAGATTTGAATACAGTAGCCCCCCCCCCCCGCCCCATCCATTGGAAGATGTTCCCAAACCCCTAGGAAATGCCTGAAACCAAGGACAATACTGAGCCCCTATATATACTCTTTTTTTTTTTTTTTTGCGGTACCAGGGATTGAACGCAGGGGCATTCTACCTCGGCGCCGCACCCCCGGCCCTATTTTTTTTATGCTTTATTTTTGAAACCGGGTCTCACAAAGTTGTGGAGGGCTTCACTGGGGAGAGAGAGAGAGAGAGAGAGAGAGAGAGAGAGATTGCGCGCTGAGGTTGGCCGCGAACCCGGATCCTCCGGTCTCCGCCTCCCAAAGTACTGGGATTACAAGCGTGCACCACCACGCCTGGCCCTATATATATTCTTAATTAGAGTTTCTTGTTATCATAGTATACATAGCCCATTCTGATTAATATGCTTATTTTATTATTTCAATGAATATTGATTGAGCTAAGCACGTACTGCAAAACAGACCCAGAAATTCCATTTATTTTATTTTATTTTTTGGTACTGGGGATGGAACCCAGGGGCATTCTACCTCTAAGCTACACCCCCAGCCCTGTTTTTTATTCTTTATTTTGAAATAGGGTCTCACTAAGTTGCAGAGGGCCTTACTAAGTAGCTGAGGCTGGCCGTGAACCTGGATTCTCCAGTCAGCCTCCCAAGTACTGGGATTACAAGTGTGCACCACCAAGCCTGGCAGAAATTCCATTTAATAGAAACAAAATAATCCCAAATATGGAAAAAGATATTTATACATGAAGATGCTCACAGTAAGGTTATTTTTAAACCAACATTCCCACAATAGTAGTTAGTTGCTAAAGAAAAACATACCATATACACTTAGTATTTATAAAAAGAATGTAATGGCATGGGAAAATATTTATCACTGTCATCCTTATCAACTTCCTATACATATAAAATAAGATTGATAGAAAAACAACAAAATGTTAAAAAGAGGTTCTATAGGGTACAGAAAATATAATTTTTCCTCCTTATGCTTTCTACAGTTTAGTTTTGTAAATATTCAAACATAAATTGATACTAATTTTCATAATAAAAACACTGTGTATGTCTCAATTACTTAGATTTTAAAATTTATAACAAATAGGCCATTTTATTATCTTATTGATAAGATTTTTGTTAATTTTGGAAAGAGATAATTCCCAAGTTGGTCCAAAATCCACATGGTAGATAATCTTTATACTTTACATTTTTGCTGCTTTTTTGTTTGCATACATGCAAAAAATACAAATTTAAAAAAATTCTTTTTTTTCAGGTATTAGAGATTGAATTTAGGAGTGCTCTACCACTGAGCTACACTGCCAGCCCTTTTTGTTTATTTTTTAAAATCTTGAGACAGAGTGTCACTAAGTTGTTCCAGCTGGCCTCAAACTTGTGGTCATCCTGCCTCAGCTTCTTGAGTTGCTGGGATTACAGGTGTGCGCCATCGTGCCTAGCAAAGAAAAATTTTCTATCCTTTCGTCTCTTTTAAAGGCATTGCAGGCATCTTATGGATGTTTTAAAACAGACTGAGACCTTGATCAAGGCCCTCGTCCCTGGAGCTCACTGTTCTTATCTGCTCAGCAAGGCGTTAAGTCTGAACAACCCCTAAGAACCCTTTCCAGCTCTTCTAGTCAATGTGCGAAGGGAATAAGAAGTTAATAATTTTGTATGTCAGAAGTGTCATTCCACACTTTGGAAAACGATCATCTCATTAGACTTTGTGAGCAGGTATCTATGGAAACAACTTAAAGGTGTACTCAAGGGAGAGGATCAGTTATGAATTTTTCTCTGCACAATCTTCACACAGGTAGTTGTGCCAAGGATGGCTTCTTGCACGAGGCATGGTTTTACACTCCTTTGAGCAAACTCAAGTAAAAAATCATCCTGACAAAGTGACATACCTCCAGACTGTCAGAAACTGGAAGCTTGAAGATATATCTTAGGGATCATGAGAGTCTCAGTGCTCAATGGACACAATTTTAGAAGAGTTGAGAAAATACACTATAATGGTAGAAGAATTATCCAAGTACAGAACACAGGAGAGGAGAACTGATGATATAAAAGCAGCAGCATCTTCCCTGCACCTGGGTCCGGTTTAACCAATGATTTTGGAGTGACCAGCTCATTGCCTATCTGGTTGCCCCTCCTCTCTGGGCCTGGGCTTCTGCACATAGAAAACAAGGAACCTTGACCAGTTGATATTTAAAGTCCCTCAAAGCTCTGATAATATGTTTCTGCCAGTGTCTATTTTTGCTGTCATGGGATATCCTTTAGCACTGATTAAAAAAAAAAAAAACCCAAGTAAAGTACAAGGAAGCCCTCCCATGTCTTGTCTGAGAAGCAGAACTGGGTTCTCCCAGCTACAGTTCTTTACTCTTCTCTAACAGTGTTGTTTAGATTCTCTGGCTGCCAATCACAGGCTCAGCATGATCTAGCTTACATCAGAAGGAGAAGCACTGGCTCACAGTACCAAAATACTGGAAGGGCATGGTTCAGGTGGCCAAAAAACAATGGATTCAGGGTCTCGAATACTGTCAGGACT
Organism: Glis glis; assembly: GCA_004027185.1. Lineage (NCBI taxonomy): Eukaryota > Metazoa > Chordata > Mammalia > Rodentia > Gliridae > Glis > Glis glis. The sequence goes on along the minus strand of PVJS01059114.1, from coordinate 3,385 downwards.
CCCCATGCTCCTGGGTGTCAGAGCTCAGACCAGTTGTCCCATGTTAGTGGAGGTCATGGCTATGGGCCGTTCTGGGCTCTTTCTTCCTACTGCTTATGGTCAGAGAGGAAAATTAGCACTGTTCTTCAAGTTCAAGTTTGAAAATTCACAGGCAAGGGCACTGGTGCACCTCTTAGGTCACATGCCCAAAGCTGAGCCAATCGCTGTGCCCAGAGGGGGGGATGCAATGATTTGCAGCCTGGCCACATGCCCAGTCTTTTTTGTCAAGAGGAATTAAGTCTAATTTCACAAGGGGAAGCTATGAGCAGGGAAAGAGAATAGCTGCTGTTGTGTTCATTTTCTATTGCTGTATAGCAAACTAGCACAGACTTGGTGGCTTAGAACAACACTCATCTATCAGCTCACGGTGTTGTAGAGGAGGGCTGTGCATGGCCCAGCTGGGCTTTCTGCTCAGGATCTTACAAAGCTAAACAGTGTTGGCAGGGTTATGTTCTTATTGGAAGCTCAGGGCATCTTCCAAGCTCATGTGCTTGTAGCAACATTCAGTTCCTTATGGGTGGGGGACTTAGTCCCCATTTCCTGGCTGACCATCAGCGGACTGCTGTCAGCTCTTAGAGCAACTCAGGTTTCTTGCCACATGGCCCTGTCCATCTTCAGAACCAGCTATGGAGAACCCCATGCCTCTGTTAAATCTATCTCACTTCCAATCTCTTTCACCAGAAAGCCCTTCTAAGGGCTCGCCTGATTAGATCGCCACCTACCCTGCCCCCTAAAACGCCAGGATAACCTCCCTATGTTAAGGCTAATTGAGGTGGCACCTTCATTGCATTTGCAAAATTTCTTCACAGGAATACCTTGTGTGTTAGTCATCTTTGCAATGCGGTGACCAAAATACCTGACAGGAACAACTTAGAGGAGGAAGATTTAATTTGGCTCATGGTTTCAGAGTATTCATTCCATGCTCCCTCCAGGGCAGAAACATCATGGTAGCAGAGCATAGCAGAGGAAACCTGCTCAGCTTATGGCAGCTGGGAAGGGGAGAGAAAGAAGTTGGGGGGAGGGAAGGGGCCTGGGCTAGATAAAATGCTTAAGGCCACCCTCATCCCTCGTTACTCACCTCCTGCAAATATGTTCCACCTCTGAACTTTGCTGCCCTAGGGACCAGACTTTCAACACATGAGCTTTTGGGGGAACATTCCAGATCTGAACCATAATATTTGCTTAGTGTTTGATTGAATAGTTAGGAGACAGTATCCACCATGGAAGAGAAGGATTGAAATATTAGAGACCATCTTAGAATTCTGCCTCCCACAGTTGCTATATGAGCTTAAGAAGTATAATTCAGTCTTAAGACATAACTTTAAAAGGCCAATCATCTGAAGACTAAGTCTACCTAAATCTTGAGCACCTAGTTCATTTATCACACTGGTTGCTAGATTTGTGTAATCGATATGATTTGATTGAATGACTTTTTATTAACTTGGTTATATTTTAGGAAGATAGAGTATAAACTAAAAACAGAGATTACTTAATTAAAAGCATGTTTTGAGCATTTTCTGTATGCTCCCCTGCAGATCAGGAACTATTTGATCCCATAAACTCAATTGGGGACCCCTGTTATACATGCTCATCGGCCTCTATTCTTTTCATCTGTGACCTTTGCAATATTCCTAATTACCAGCATCATTCTTACTAGATCATATACTGACAGCACAGAAATTGTGTCTCCTGTCTCATGCAACATCCTCAGCCGGTGGCATAGGGTCTCACACAAATGATAAATACTCATGGAATGATGTGCTCCCTGTGCTCAGGGCACTACTAGCACATAGTAGGTGCTCAATCAATGTGGAAGGAAAAGAAGGAGGAAAAAAGGGAGGAAAGGAGAACACAGCTGGGCGTGGTGGCGCACGCTTGTAATCCCAGTACTTTGGGAGGCGGAGACCGGAGGATCCGGGTTTGCTGCCAGCCTTAGCTTGCGCGCGCGCACACGCTCTCTCTCTCTCTCTCTCCCTGTCTCTCTCTCTCTCTGTCTCTACTTAGTGAGGCCCTCCGCAACTTCGTGAGACCCGGTCTCAAAATAAAGTATAAAAAATAGGGCCGGGGGCGTAGCGCGGAGGTAGAACGCCACTGCGTTCAATCCCCGGTACCGCAAAGAAAAAAAAAAAAAAAAAGGAGAACACAGAGCTAGATCTTTAAAACAGCTGACTTGTGCTGTTTGACTTGATCAAACTATATAAACACCCTCAGTATTTTATTCCCAAGAGAAATTATATGATTCAACTCAATTATTTCCAAATAGCTTTTGAAACTCTGAAGCCTACAGGGCACAATGGGCAAAGGGTCCCCACACAGAAACTGGCATACGCTCACCCAGAGTGGGTTTACTGCCAAAAGACTGGCCCCGGGGCTGTTCTCTAGGTTTGTTCTGTCTCTAGCAGTCACTTGCCCCCCTCAGGCCTCTGCTCAGATGAAGCGTGCCTGGGTCAGTTACTCTAAGCAAAGCAAATCACTCAGACCCAGGCCAGGGCCAGACTTCGAGGGCAGACAGGCCGGGAGGCAACCATAACTCACAGACCCTGTAATTGATTATAGAAAAGGAGATTTCCTACATGTTTGGGAGGTTAGTCACTGACACATTAACTATTTCACTGACCCTGGCTATCAAGCTTTGGAAAGGGCTCAAGAGGTCAGACATCTCAGGAAAAAAATAATATAATCTGGGTACAAAATTTTGGTAAAAATGTACAACAGATCACCATCTTGGAAGGAAATTTGGGGAATATCTTCCAAGGTCGCTGTCTATGACATTGTGTTGTCTTCCCTGCTGGCTCCTCCTCAGTCTCCTCCTTCCCCCATCAGACCTCACCCACTCCTCCTCCTCTCTTCTTTGATCAAAAGTCTGGCAGTGATCACATGCAGTCCTCCTACATACGAGGTGTAACATGCCCTCCCACTTTTCCCACTCCGACGCATCAATAGTTGCAGGAGGAGGCTCTTCATGGACCTGGCTCAAGTCAGTGGGGGGAGAGACTACTGGGAAGATGTTTTCAAAGCTAGTTCCACCACCATGCTGCTCAGTCCCAGACCAGCCTCTCCCAATCAGTTGCTTATTATAATGGGCTGAATGTATGTACCTCCAAAAGCAGATGTTGAAGCCCTAACTCCCAATGGTATCTGGAGATGGAGCCTTTGGGAGTAATTAGGTTTAGATGAGGTCATGAGGTCGGGACCCCCATGATGGAATGAGATTAGTGCCCTTAGAAGAGGAAAACAGGCCGGGCGTGGTGGCACACACTTGTAATCCCAGTACTTTGGGAGGCGGAGACCGGAGGATCCGGGTTCGCGGCCAGCCTCAGCTCTCTCTCTCTCTCTCTCTCTCTCT
>PVJS01059113.1:0-11599 GCA_004027185.1 Glis glis | reverse complement strand
TCCTCCGGTCTCAGCCTCCCAAGTACTGGGATTACAAGCATGCACCACCATGCCCGGCCACACCAACTATTTTGGCTGGGCGTGGTGGTGCAAGTTTGTAATCCCAGTACTTGGGAGGCTGAGACCGGAGGATCCTGGTTCGCGGCCAGCCTCAGCTCTCTCTCTGTCTCTGTCTCTCTCTCTCTCTCTACCTAGTGAGGCCCTCCGCAACTTCGTGAGACCCGGTTTCAAAATAAAGTATAAAAAATAGGGCTGGGAGTGTAGCGCGGAGGTAGAACGCCCCTGGGTTCAATCCCCGGTACCGCAAAAAAAAAAAAAAAATAGTGTGTGTGTGTGTTACTGAGAATTGGACCCAGAGGTATTCTACACCCCAAGCTCTATTTTATTTTTTATTTAGAAACAGGATCTTATTAAATTGCTGAGGGCTTTGCTAAGTTGCTGAGGCTAGCCTTGAACATGCAATCCTCCTGTCTCCGCCTCCCAAGAACTGGGATTACAGGTGTGTGCCACCATGCCTGGGTTTAAATACTTTTTTTATTTTTTTATTTTTTTATTTTTTTTGCGGTACTGGAGGTTGAACGCAGGGGCGTTCTACCTCTGCGCTACGCCCCCGGCCCTATTTTTTATACTTTTATTTTGAAACCGGGTCTCACGAAGTTGCAGAGGGCCTCACTAGGTAGAGAGAGAGAGACAGGGAGAGAGAGAGAGAGAGAGAGAGAGAAGAGCTGAGGCTGGACGCGAACCCAGATCCTCCCGTCTCCGCCTCCCAAAGTACTGGGATTACAAGCGTGCGCCACCACGCCCGGCTTTAAATACTTTTTAAACAAACAAAATTTCCAGTCCTAACTGCTGGCCTGGAAAATAGTAAAGTTGGAACATATAGTAAAGTTATATTATTTTCCAATAATTTAATACAGCCATAGATTGCAAAAAATATGGTAGTCCCATAAGATAAGATGAAATGGAACTGAAAATTCTTACAGCCTTATAATGTTGTAGCTGTTGTATCATCATAGTCCAACACATTATTCATGTGTGTGTGGTGGTGCTGGTGTAAATAAGGTTCTGTGCCAGCAGTTTTAGAAAAGTATGGCACAAGCTGGGCGTGGTGGCACATGCTTGTAATCCTAGTATTTGGGAGGCTGAGACAGGAGGATTGCAGGTTCAAGGACATCCTCAGCAAGTAGTGAGACTCTCATCAACCTAGCGAGACCTGTTTCAAAAATAAAAATAAAATAGGGCTGGGATATTGGAGGTAGAATTGGCTGGGGTATTGGCTGTAGCTTCGAGGTAGAATGCCCCTGAGTTCAATCCCCAGTACCAAAAACAAACAAACAAACAAACAAAAAGGGTGGCACATACAATTATGTACTGTGCATAATATTTGTAATGATAAACAAATATTTTTTTTGTTTGTAATGAGAAACAACTGATTGTAATGATAAACAACTGCTACTGGTTCATGTATTTACTGTGCTATATATATATATATTTTTTTGCGGTACCGGGGATTGAACGCAGGGGCGTTCTACCTCCGCGCTACACCCCCGGCCCTATTTTTTTATGCTTTATTTTTGAAACCGGGTCTCACGAAGTTGCGGAGGGCCTCACTAGGTAGAGAGAGAGAGAAAAAGAGAGAGAGAGAGAGAGAGAGAGAGAGAGAGAGAGATCGCGCGCGCATGCGCGCTGTGGTTGGCTGCGAACCCAGATCCTCCGGTCTCCGCCTCCCAATGTACTAGGATTACAAGCGTGCGCCACCACGCCTGGCCTGTGCTATACTTTTTTATCATTATTTTACAGTGCACTCCTTCTACTTATTTTTTTTGTGTGTGTGGGACTGGGGATTGAACCCAGGGGCGTTCTACCTCCGAGCTACACCCCCAGCCCTATTTTTTTTTATTATTTTTTTTGAAACAGGGTCTCATTAATTTGCGCAGGGCCTCACTAAGTAGCTGAGGCTGGTTGCGAACCTGGATCCTCCAGTCTCTGCCTCCCAAAGTACTGGGATTACAAGCGTGCGCCACCACGCCCGGCCTGTGCTATACTTTTTTATCATTATTTTACAGTGCACTCCTTCTACTTATTTTTTTTGTGTATGTGGTATTGGGGATTGAACCCAGGGGCGTTCTACCTCCGAGCTACACCCCCAGCCCTATTTTTTTTATTATTTTTTTTGAAACAGGGTCTCACTAATTTGTGCAGGGCCTCACTAAGTAGCTGAGGCTGGTTGCGAACCTGGATCCTCCTGTCTCAGCCTCCCAAGTACTGGGATTACAAGTGTGCTCCACCACGCCCCGCTTCCTTCTACTTATTTTACAAAACTCTACAACAGCCTCAGTCAGGTCCTTCAGGGGGAGTTCCAGAAGAAGGCAAAGGAGATGCCAGCTCCATGCATATTATTCCCCCTGAAGAGCTTCCAGTAGGAAGATGTGGAGATAGAAAGCAGTGACATTAGTGATCCTGGCCCTATGTAGGCCTCGGCTAAGTGTGTGTTTGTCTTAGTTTTTAATAAAAAAGTTTAGAAAGAAAAATAAAATTAAAAAAAATTTTGAACAGAAGAAAAATGGAGCTGGAGATGTAGCTCTGTGGTAGAACATATGCTTTGAATACAGTGAGGCCCCAGACTTGATCCCAGTGCTACAAAAAAACAAATAAAAAAAAACTTATAGAATGGGGATATGAAGAAAGGAAATCGCTAGGCATGGTAGTGCACTCCTGTAATCCCAGTATTTGGGAAGCTGAGACAGAAGCATCGCAGGTTTGAGGCCAGCCTCAGCTACATAGTGAGACTCTCAGCTATTTAGTGAGACCCTGTTTCAAAATAAAAATTTAAAAAGGGTTGGGGGGTTACCTGGGAGGTAGGATGAACATGAATGCCCCTGGATTCAATCCCCAGTACCAAAAAAAAAGAAAATATTTTGGTATAGCTCTAAAAGAATGTGTTTGAGTTTTAAGCTAAATATTATTCAAAAGCATCAAAAAGTTAAAAAAATTAAAAGTTTATAAAGTACAAATTATAAGCTAGGCGTACACTTATAATTCCAGTACTTGGGAGGCTGAGATCGGAGGATCCGGGTTCGCGGCCAGCCTTAGCTACTTAGTGAGGTCCTCCGCAACTTAGTGAGACACTGTTTCAAAATAAAGAATAAAAAATAGGGCTAGGGGTGTAGCCCAGTGGTAGTATAACCCTGGGTTCAATCCCTGGTACCACAAAAAATTAAATAAATAAAGTACAAGCTACAGAAGGGTAACATTAATTTTATTATGGAAGAAAAATATCATTATAAATTTAGTGCAGCCTGAAAGTAGTATTGATAAGCCAACAGTCATGTATGTTAGCGTCCTTCATGGTCCCTCGTCACTCACTTGCTCACTGACCTGCCTGGAGCAACTTGTCGTCCTGGAAACTCCATCATGGTAAGCGCCCTCTACGTGCACAACTTTCTTATCTTTTATACCATATCGTTTATACAATATTTTTACTGTACTTTTTCTATTTTTAGATACACAAATACTTACCACTGTGTTGGAATGGCTGACAGCATTCAGTATAATAACTTGTTGTACAGGTGTGTAGCTGAGGAGCAATAGGCAGTACCACATAGCTAGGTGTGTAGGAGGCTATACTGTCTAGGCTTTCTGTTTTGTGTTGTTTCATTTTTGTTTTGTGGTGCTGGGAGTCGAACCTAGGGCCTCACTCATGCTAGGCAAGTGCTCTACTACTGAGCCACATCCCCAGACCCCATCTAGGTTTCTGTAAGTATGCTCTCTGATGTTTGTACAATGATGAAATTGTCTACTGATGCATTTCTCAGAACATTCCTGTTGTTAAGCAAAATGACTATTTAAATATTATTTTAAAATTTGTTAATTGTTTTTATGTCTATGATTTGATGTATTATAATCCTTGTGAAGCTGATATTCTTATCATCCTCATTTTACAGATAAGGAAACTGAAACCGTTAATGAAAGTCAAAACTGGCACTAAAAATGATAAAAAAAGATGATGAAAATCACTCATCATTCATTTCATTACACAGACGTTACCATACCTAAATTTTAACAATTTGGATAGTTTCCATTCTATTGTGTTTTCTATACATATATGGGTGTTTATATAAATGATTTAAATGCAAATCATATATATGGTTCTGTATTCTGCTTTTTAAAGTTGTCATTATATTGTAATATCACTTAAAATCCATTGAATGACTGTAAAGTTTATTACACCCTTATCCTATTATTGAACCCTCTTTTTTCCAAAATTTTTAACAATTAAAAATGTATTATTTGCATATGAACATTTTCCATTTATCTGGCTATTACGTTATAAGAGATATCTGAATTCTAAAGCATAGGGTAGCATCTTCACCCACTGGCACCTTTTGTGACAAATGGTTTTCATTGGTGACATTGGTCAAAATTAGCAGTATATTTTGCAGCTATCAAACAGGGAACAGACCAACTTGCAAAGGGAGTGACTTTATGACCTTGGACTCGCATTTGTGTGCTCGCACAGAGTCAGACAAGTGGACTTTGAAAAAAAAAGAGGAGCTGGGCTTGGTGGCACAGGCCTGTAATCCCAGTACTCTGGAGGCTGAGAAAGGCAGATCTCAGGTTCGAAGCCAGGCTTGGCAACTTAGCAAGGCTCTCAGCAACTTTATGAGACCCTGTTTCCAAATAAAAAGTAAAACAGGGCTGGGGGTGGAGCTTGAAGGTAGAATGCCCCTGGGTTCCATCCCCAGCACTACATACACACACAAAAAAGGATAATTGTAAATGAAAATATAGATTATAAGAGGTAAAAGTTTTAGAGGTAGAAAAGAGGAGGTATATCTGTGTTGGGAGAAATTATAGAAGTGAGAAGGTGTCTGGTCAATTAATAATTGTATTTTGTATAACAATTATCATATCTGTTTGGACTAGGCATTTCTAGATCAGATTAATACATCACATTGTAATACGCAATAAAAAGCCTTTTACAAGCTGGTGTGGTGGTGCACACTTGTAATCCCAGTACTTGGGAGGCTGAGACCAGAGGATCCGGGTTCATGCCTAGCCTCAGCTACTTAGTGAGACTCTGTTTCAAAATAAATAAAAAAATAGGACTAGGGGTAGCTCGGAGGTAGAATGTCCCTGGGTTCAATCCCCAGTACCACCACCACCACAACAACAAAAAAGCCTTTTACAAAGCTAGTCCATTTGTGAAGTAGTCATATTAGATCACTTTATTTAATGTTTTAGTTTATAATTGCTAAATTACCTTGGCTGTCAGTAAAAGGAGAACAAATAGACTGGGGGATAGAGAGAATGAAAATAGCTCATATTTATTGAACTCTACATTGCAGGCACTATTCTAAGTTCATATGTGATGTCCACAATATGGTGTTCTATAACCACCCAATAATAGGTGTATTATTTTTCTCATACCCTTCATGTGGACACTGAGGTCTAGTAAATTGCCCAGAGTCAGGTGGGCTGACCCCAGAGTCCATTCACATGACACTGCTCCTCTACGCACACCTACGCTCTACTGATCTGACTTCAGAGAGAACATGCAAATAGAGACCACAGGAAGTGGAGGAGAGGCTCCCAGCCTGAATGGTGCTGGGTATGGGAGGGGATTTGCTGGTTTCAACCTGCCACGTCCCTGTATGCCCAGAATGAATATTAAACCAATGAATGACATCCCAGTCTTAAGTAAGAAATGTGCAGTTTGACATACATGCATTAAGCATCCACCCTGGGCTGGGCTCCGGGAAGATAAAGATGAATGAGACATGTTGTCTGAACTCAAGAACTTATAGTCTAAAAGGAAAATGGACATAAAAAGTATGATTATGTTGAACTGTGACAGATGTGACAAAGGATATCAAAGACAGCAAGGATGAGGGCTGTCTTCAGAGAGGAGGTGACATTTGTGCTGGGATAAACAGAGATGGCCAGGGAGACAAGGTGGGAGGACCTGCCAGCAAGGCCCCCAGCTATGGAATTTGGAGCACTACCTGTCACTTGTTCACAGATTTAATGTAGAAAGAGTACAGAACAGTACTTGGAGTTAATAACTCCTAGGTTCTTACTAATTATATGATTTTAGGCCACTCAGTCTCTTGGAACTTTAGGTTCTGAATCTGAAAAAGTAGGGAAAAAATTATGCTGACCTCATTCAACGTGAAGGTTAAAGAAGATGCATCTGAAGCTCCCAGTGCAGAGCCTGGCAGTGAATAGTAACTAGCGCTCTTGTTATGTAACTGAAAGAAAGTGAGAATATTAGAAATGAGACTTTCTTACCTAAGGCAGGGGAAATCCTGGCAAAGTCTACTGTGAGTGAGGAATAAAAAGTATAAAGAACTGTCCTGGAGTTCAAATTCCATTTTTGACTACTAAGCTGAGACTGCTAAGAATAAAAGTCCTTTAAAAGACTCAGGAGGATTATTGAAACAACAAGCAACTGTTAAAACCGAATATTTTGATGTGCTGAGTGTAAATTACTCAGAAGCATATGGATTAAATTTCCTTTCAACAATGCACAGTTGAAAAGTTAAGGGGAAAGAGATGTGAGAGCAAGGCTCTGCTTAGTGAGGAACTCTCCAAAGGTCACGACAGAAGGGTATTAGACAGACAGACAGACAGACAGACAGACAGAGAAACGGCTTTGAAATGCTACCTAGAAGGTAGGGAGGACAAGGAGCAGGGACAGGATAGCATATGCACTGTCCCTGACTTTGGGGAATCCAAAATTATTATAAATCAACATGGCCTCAACTCCAAAGCTTTAAAAAATATTTCAGTCCTAGTAGAAGATCAATTAGGTAAAGTCATCATGGAAAATAGTTGTTATCTTTGCTTCATGTGAAGGATGCAATTCCGAATAACTTTTTGTTAAAGGAGGCAATATCCTGGAAACCCAAATATCTTTTATGAACTTGGAAAAGTAGGGGAAAAATTATGCTGAACTTGTTCAAAGTGAAGGTTAAAGAAGACACATATGTGTCTCCCAGTACAGAACTTGATGAAGAAATGATGGTTGGATTTTCTTATTTTATAAGATGTTTAAGAGACTTGAGTCTCAGGGAGGTGAAATGGTCTAACATTCCCCAATGAGTTAGTGGCATAGCTGGGACTAGAAACTAAGTCTTCTAAGGAATTTCATACTCAAGGAAATTGTTTCACTTGGTCAAGGCCACACCCTTGTTAAGTGGGAAGTGACCGGATTTCAGCCAAGGTGTGTCAGACTTTAACGGCCACACTAAATGAGTCCACAATGCTGTTTTAAAATTAATTAGGTTTCTTTTGCTTCACAGAGCTTTTTAATTTAATGATGTCCCATTCATTAATTCTTGTTTTAATTTCCTGAGCCTTCAGGGTCTTATTGAGGAAGTTTCTACCTGTACCTATATATTGGACTGTTGGTCCTATACCCTCTTCTAGCAGTTTCAAAGTTTCTGGTCTAATTTCTAGGTCTTTGAACCATCTAAAGTTGACCTTTGTGCAGGGTGAGAGGTTAGGGTTTAGTTCCATTTTTCTACATATGGATAGCCAGATCTCCCAACAGCATTTGTTGAAAGGCTGTCCTGTCTCCAGTGTATGTCTTTGACACCTTTATCAAAGATCGACTGGTTATATAGATATGGGGCTTTGTTTATGAGTCTTCTATTCTGTTCCATTGGTCTATGTGTCTGTTTTTGTGCCAATACCATGCTGTTTTTATTACTATCGCTTTGTAGTACAGTTTGAAGTCAGGTATTGTGATGCCCCAGCATGGTTCTTATTCTGAGAATTAGATGTCCATCAACAGATGAATGGATCACAAAACTTTGTAATATACACACAATGGAATTTTAATCAGCCATAAAGAAGAACAAAATTAGACCATTTGCAGGAAAATGGATGGAACTCAAGAATATTATACTGAGTATACCCAGTCCCAAAGAACAAATAGATGTATGTTCTCTTTTATATGTTTCTACATATAAAAAGATATTTGGCAATAGATATTTGGCTAGAGAGATATTTGGCAATAAGGGCAACATCAGATAGATGAACAGAGACTCCGGAGGAATGATTGAGGGTGTTTAGGGAAGGGGGCAAAGTCATAAAGAAATCAATAGTAGAAATAATGCTATAAACGTATACAAAATTGCCAATTTCAATCTCAAAGACTTGTGGGGTGAGCTTCAGGAAGGGGGGGACTGGGTGGGGAGGGCAACAAGAGTGTGTGCCTGTATTTTTCTAACATTCTGTACCCTGATATGATGTAAAATTACAATACACCCAATAAAAAACAAATAAATAAAATAAAATAATTAGGTATTTTAGTTACAAAGGCACATGTTCATGGTAGGACAGTAGAGAAAGAGATTAAATGAAAGCTGAGTCCCTCATCTCAACAATCCTACCCAATCCTCACCCCACTGTCAAAAGCCCTCTATTCCCACTCTGTAAATACTGTGAAAAGTTTCTGGTATATACTTCCAGGTATGTGGCTAAAAAGTGCATCTCATATATCTCTGTGATACATTATGGTTATTTCTGCAAGAGATGGAATGTCTTATACACATGTGGGGTACATATTTTTTAAATTATTTTTAAAATTTCAAACTTAAAAAAGTTATAAAAATTGTAGAAAGAACCTTATACCTAGATACACTACTGTTGTTATTTTGCCTCATTTCCATTCTCATTTGTTCTCTATTGCTATCTATTTATCCATCCATCCATCTACCCACTGTTCACCCACCTATCCATCCATCCATCTAGTGATTGATATTATTTTTGCCTGAACCAACTATGAGCAAGTTGCAAACATTGTAGCTCTTAAACCTAAATATTTCAAAGTATATTTCCTAAGAGTAAGGATACTAATAACTACAGTATAGTTATCAACTTTAATAGATTGAACATTGATACAATATTTTTATAAGATTGACCCAATAATGTAGTTTACAGTATTTTCCCCCCTCCTGTACTAGTTATAATATTGCTTTTGGTGGTTATGTCTCATTAATCTCTGTTAATCTGGAACAATTTTCAGCATTTATTATTTATGAGATTGACATTTTTGAAGAATATAATAGACTGTTTCTCATTTCAGGTTTGTCTGAGGTTTCTCCATGGTTAGCTACTGGCTATGCATTCTTGGGTTCAATACTTCATACATAAATGATGTGGTATTCCAGGATATCACAGCATTGACATACTATGTTTATGTGCCTCATTTATAATGCTAGTTTTTGATCATCTGGTCAAGATATTGTCCATATATATATTTATATATATGAAGGTATTGTTCATGTATACATTTCATGTACTTTTTGCAATTTGCTTTTAACTAATGATATAGTTATTTCAGTTCAATAATGTTTTTGAGTATACATGTGCCAAACACTATTCTAAACCCTGGTAATATAGCAGTAATCAAAACAGACAAAATTCACACTCATGCAGAGCCTATATTCTTTAGACAAATAGAATGATATATATTTATCATGTATAACATGTTATTTTGCTTTTTTATTTTTTTTAACTCAGCAAGGCAATTTACTTCTGCAGAAGGGTGTGCAACCACAAAAAGTCTGGTAAGCAAGCACACTGAGCGGGCAGTCTGCTCAACTTTTATCCCTGATGCAATCCTGCCCCTTGTGCTGATTGATGGGGGCTTGGGTGGGTTCACAACTCTAGCATGTTATTTATTTATTTTTTTTGCGGTACCGGGGATTGAACCCGGGGGCATTCTACCTCCGCGCTACACCCCCGGCCCTATTTTTTATACTTTATTTTGAAACCGGGTCTCATGAAGTTGTGGAGGGCCTCACTAAGTAGAGAGAGAGAGAGAGAGAGAGAGAGAGAGAGGGAGAGAGAGAGAGAGAGAGAGCTGAAGCTGGCCGCGAACCCGGATCCTCCGGTTTCCGCCTCCCAAAGTACTGGAATTACAAGCGTGCACCACCACGCCCGGCTCAGCATGCTATTTTGAAATATGCATACTTCATGTAATGGCCAATTTGAGCCAATTAACATATGCATCACTTTTCATATTTATCATTTTTTTGGTGTGGTTAGACTATCCCAAATCCACTCTTAGCAAATTTCAATTTCAAGAATGTAATATGCCACTATTAACTATAGTCACCATGTTATACAATAGATCTCCTGAATTTATTTCTCCTATCTGAAATTTTATATCCTGCGATAAGATCTCTCCAGTCTCTCTCTCTCTCTCTCTCTCTCTCTCTCTCTCTCTCTTTTGTACTAGGGAGTGAACCCAGGGTCATTCTATCTCTGAGCTACACCACTAGCCTTATTTTATTTTTTATTTTGAAATAGGGTCTCACTAAGTTGCTGTGGACCTCTAAGTTGCTGAGGGTGGCCTCAAACCTCTGATTCTCTTGTGTCAGCCTCCTAAGTATTGGGATTACAGATGTGTGCCACCACACCTGGCTTCCAATCTCCTTTAATTCTGTCTTGGACATATCTTTTGTGTTCCCATGTGTAGAGCTACTTCATGTTTTTAAAAAGCTATATATATATATATATATATATATATATATATATATATATTAGTTTTTCTTTTTTTGGTACTGGGGATTGAACCCAGGGGCATTCTACCTCTGAGCTACACCCCCAGCCCTATTTTTTATTCTTTATTTTTGGAACGGGGTCTCACTAAGTAGCAGAGGGCCTCACTAAGTAGCTGAGGCTGGCTGCGAACCCGCATCCTCTGGTCTCAGCCTCCCAAGAACTGGGATTGCAAGTGTGTGCCACCATGCCTGGCCTACACTGTAGTTTATTCAACCAATCACTAAGAATGGTATTTAGCTTGTTTCTATTTATTTATTTATTTATTTATTTATTTATTTATTTATTTATTTTGTGGTACTGGGGATTGAACCCAGGGGCATTCTACCTCCGAGCCACACCCCCCAGCCCTATTTTTTATTCTTTATTTTGAAACAGGGTCTCACTAAGTTGCAGAGGGCCTCACTAAGTAGCTGAGGCTGGCCGCGAACCCAGATCCTCCAGTCTCAGCCTCCCAAGTACTGGGATTACAAGCGTGTGCCACCACGCCCGGCTTGTTTCTGTTTTTTTTTTTTTCCGTATGACCAACTGTGTTCGTCAGCTTTCTGCCACTGTAACACATATCTGAGATAATAAACTTATAATGAGAAAAGGTTTCTTTTGGCTCGTAGTTTCAGAGTTTCTAGTCCATGATTGATTGGCCCTGTAACTTTGGGCCTATGGCAAGGTAACACAACATGGTGGGAGTGCCTGGTGGAGCAGAGCTGTTCTTCTCATGGCTGGAAATAAAAGAGAGAGAAAAAGAGATAGACCAGGGTCTTACAATCCCCTTCAAAGGCTTATTTCCAATGACCCAAAACCTCCCACTGGGCCCTACCTCTTTTTTTGGGGGGGTACCGAGGATTGAACCCAGGGGCATTCTACTTCCGCGCTACACCCCCGGTCCTATTTTTTATACTTTATTTTGAAACCGGGTCTCACGAAGTAGAGAGAGAGAGAAACAGGGAGAGAGAGAGAGAGAGAGAGAGAGAGAGAGAGAGAGAGAGAGAGAGAGAGAGAGAGAGAGAGAGAGAGCGCGGGCGGG